>VOPJ01001847.1:0-15297 GCA_014673585.1 Semibalanus balanoides | reverse complement strand
TAAGTATTTTCGCTAGTACTCGTTCACGGCCTACCTCACGCCCTTTTCCGCTTCTCGCTACGTTGCGTAGTTTTAGAGATCTCTGGTGGGGGGGGGGGCGGTTATCCGCCCCTCCCGTCGGTTCGAAGTTGGCTCAGACCCCCGTCGGTGCGAGGGTTAAACGTTAAAGAAGCACCCATTTTCACAACCTTACCTCACAAGGTAAAGGTCATGTCACCAAATGTATGGCTAATGTACGGCCAAAATGCAGAACAAGGTCGGACTACATCAACATTTAGATAAAGATTGATGAACGTCATGGGCTCAGAATCCCGTTCAAATACACTGGGGACTTGGAATGTTACAGATTGTCAAAACGAAAGCTAAAAATTTAACTATATCATACATAATTGCAATGCCATGCATAAAATCGCTCAATTCAAATATAAATGTAAAGGGAGGTGGCAGTGTCCTAAATGAAGAATGTAGGGTAGAGTGGGGCAAAGCGGCCCAGGCGGGTAAAACGCCCACCCACATATTTCGTTAACCCATTTGACATTTTCAGCAAATCTGTATAGCTGTTTTGAAGAACATTGGAGACTTTGCTTACATGCCATTTTCTCTGTTGCTGAGATTGTGCAGCGAGTGTAAGTGTTTTGTCAAGTATTTTTACGTTTTTGAGGTTTTGTTCTTTTGCTTAACTTTGAGGGATTCCCTGTAATGAGGGTTGTGAAATCATGTTATGCATACGTATTGGTGTGAAAATTCATTTGGACCCAAAATTTGTTAGCATTACAATTGTGGCGGAATGCTAGGGGAAGCAGAACGTAGTCAATGAGCTGGAAAGGGGTAAAACGCCCTTTTACAAGTGGGGCAGCGCGCCCACTGGGCGTTTTGCCCCCATGAAGCAGGCACAAATGAAAATAAAAGTTTATGTGTTCGTAAGGAATTTGAAGAGACTATTGTGCTCTCTCGCGCCGTCTCTCGCCGGAGATGAGTGTTTGCTGGATAGGGAACTTCTGAATTGACCGGAGTTGCGCCGTCACTGATAGCAAAAACCATGTCATGGTCTGCACGTCCTGATAGTCGGTACGTCACCGGCCTAGGTGCTGGGTCATGCGCTGTGTATAGCGAGATAACATGAGTACATAATTTAACAATCACCCCACACATACCTATACTTTTACCAAAGTGGGGCGTGTGGGCGTTGCCCCATAGCTGTGGGCGTTTCTGCCTAGGCTGGGGCAAACGGCCGCGATTTGGCAGTTTCGGAATTTGACAATTTACGAATACAAGCAGGCACGCTACGCCTTTCGATGTATTATAGAAGAAAATGACTTGAAATGATCTACCATATGTCTTTGCCTTTCCGAACATCCATTAGGAAAGGAGATATGTGGCCGAGGGACCGTTGGGGTGGGGCGCTTTGCCCACCCTACCGTATTATCTCGAGTAATTCACATTCCGTTTGGGTGCGCATAAAGCCATTAGGTCAAAACATTCAATTTTTGTTGGGAGTCAAAGCGTCAAAACATGGAAAGTTGACATGTTATGAAGCCAAATTCGTAGATTTTGTTCTAGTAGGTAGGTACTGTTCGTTTGTGAATTTGTTATACAACCCTTGCACCGACGGGGCCAACTAACTTGTCTAAGCCAACTTAGAACAAACGAGGGACGGACGGATGCTCCCACAGATATATAAAAAACTACGCAACGTAGCGAGAAGCGAAAAAACTGCTTTAGGTAGGCGACGAGTTATATAAAAAATAAGGTGATTTTTTATCAGGTCAATATTCAGGTCAACCAAGGTCAAAACATGTCAAATCTGCCCATAATTCGAGTAAATTGAGCATTGCTTTACATAGTCCGGGCTAGCTCGGTAGCTAAGATAGTTTTCAAATTTGAGATAGGGTCAAAAGTTGAGGATCCAGATGTCAGCAAATGCCAATATGCTAAATTTCGTAGAAAAACGTTTTTGCTAATAACTTTTTATTTATATTAACCAGAGCAGTGCCTTTGTCCTCATCGTGTTTCTCTTGTCACGGCGCATCGAGTGATATATCGGATGACCTAGCTAGTTCAAATTCGAAAATTGACCTGACAAAGAGGTCACGGAGGAAAATTACAACATGGGCTCTTCTGCATAGCTCCAAAATAGTGATATTGATGAAAACTGACCAGATTTAGCTAGGTATGTTTCGATTTGTGCGCATATCAGCCCCACGTCGGTGCGAGGGTTATAATATTTGGGGGATATGGCGGGTCTAAGGCTGGGAAGGGGGGTGGGGGGTAAGGTTGAAAGGAGGGATGATATTTTATCATGATTTACATTACATATATGGCTAGGCATCAATTTCAGGATCAAAATCCTCATAATTTTAGCTTGTTCTTCCGATGAACGGTTTTGGAGCCCACTGCAGCACTGGTGCCTATCTGAACCAACATTTTCGAAATTATTATTTTGTCCGAAGACCGATTCGTTTTTCGGACGGACATAAGCATACCTATTTATTTGGACATTTTCGGACATCCAATGTCGAAGGATGGCTTGTCGCGAAAATCACTTGTCGCTTTTATATCGAAAAATATTTTGCTCTATAGAAATGGATATATGATGATCGTGGGTTTCGGATATCCTAACTGCAGCGTTATTTGACACAAATGCCCATATTATGCATATCATGGGAATGATGCACTGGATGTTTTACATTCCACGAACATTTTTCTGGTTTTGGACAAATTTCGGACAAACACATATTTTCGAGCAGTTTCGGACGGACAGCTCACAGCTGACCATGGTCTTGGACATCGGTCGAGCATTGGACCAATATTTTATGAAACTGGCACTACTAGACCCAATACAAGAGGCCGAAGATGCTAAATGCCCCATGTATCGATACAGAAGCCTCGTGTTGGGTACAGCTGCGACAGGAGGATCGCTGTCCCCTGGCTGGCGATACCTGGCTTCAACACTGTGAGTGATCCAGTTACACTGGACTGTGGACTGTTAGACTATCAGTACAGAAGGCTTCAAGCGACACAGTCTAACAGTCCAGCGCAACTGGATCACTCACACTTCACAGTGTTGAAGCCAGGTGTCGCCAGCCAGGGGCCCAGGGGACAGCGATCTTCCTGTCGGCAGCTGTAATAGTAGTTATCCTGCATATTCGTGAGCCACATAGCTGACACATTTGAGCTAAAAAACTATTTTGTCACCGAAGCACCATCCAACTCGGTGTAAGCCAAAATGCTCAAATGAACACAAAATGCAATCTTGCGTCGTATATATGTAATATGATATGCATAAATCAGACTTCTCCATAGGTATGCAGCTTCATGGATGCGAGACTCCAGACTCTTAAAAATTGCCCTGTTACCCTGTAGCCACATGACCAAGCTAGCATATCACCAATGTAACCATGTGGTCCATTCAACAACTTCCTCTTAAATACCAGAATCAGTGGCCAATGTGTACTGTCAAGTGTCACTAGGCAACAACGCGACCGACACCATGGGCCCCAGACGCTGGTGGAATTATCCTTCACCACGGGCCCCAGACGCTGGTGGACTTATCCTACACCACGGGCCCAGACGCTGGTGAAATTATCCTAAATCGACACCACGGGCTGCCCCAGACGCTGGTGGAATTATCCTAAATCGAAGCACACCGCCAAGTGTCAAGCAAGGAGACCCATGGAGTTGATCTGTTGTGTATGATCATCACGTGAGGTCAATTAACAGCCGGCCAAAAGAGGACCAACCTGGTACGAGACGGATGTATCGCTACATTGCCCGACACGTGACGCATGTTGCCGCGATGTTGCCCGGCATTTGTCCGGGTGCAAAGTTATGTGTTGCACTGGAATCCGAATCACAATGGTTTTGGTGGATGATGAGCTCAGGATACAAGCATCAAGCTCTGCTTAGATAGCATCTTCACCTGAACCCAAACCCACATGCAAACAAACCGTCTAAGTAAACACAACATACAGCTTTCTGAAGAAAAACATTTTTCTGACTGAACCTGACGACTGACGAAGCAGCTGGTTGGACTGGTTCACCAGGCTGGACAACCAGGATGACCCACTGCAGAACTTCGCGACCGGCTCGGCTGCATCGTTGGCCTGACCGGCTGTCTGGCCGGCTCTGTGGCCGACTGGACAGGAGCTGACTGGCCGGCTCTGTGGCCGACTGGACAGAGCTGACTTGTCCCGGCTCTTTGGCCGACTGACAGGCTGACTGCCGACCTGACAGGAACTACTGGCCGCTCTGTGCCGACTAAGGAGCTGACTGGCCTATGGTCGACTGACAGGAGCTGACTGCCGCCTCCTGTGGCCGCTGGACAGGGAGCTGACTGGCGCCTCTGTAGGTCGACTGACAGGAGCTGTCTGGCCGGCTCTGTGCCGACTGGACAGAGCTGACTGCCGGCTCTGTGGTCGACTGGACAGAGCTGACTGGCCGCTCTTGGCGGGCTGGACCAGGCGTCTGCCCGGCTCTGTGGCCGACTGGACAGGAGCTGTCTGGCCGGCTCTGTGGCCGACTGGACAGGAGCTTACTGGCCGGCTGGACAGGAGCTGTCTGGCCGGCTCTGTGGCCGACTGGACATGAGCTGACTGGCCAGCTCTGTGGCCGACTGGACAGGAGCTGTCTGGCCGGCTCTGTGGCCAACTGGACAGAAGCTGACTGTCCGGCTCTGTGGCCGACTGGACAGGAGCTGACTGGCCGGCTCTGTGGCCGACTGGACAGAGCTGCTGCCGCTCTTCCGAACGACAGGAGCGTCTGGCCGGCTCTGTGGCCGACTGGACAGAGCTGACTGCCGGCTCGTGGCCGACTGGACAGAGAAGCTCTGCCGCGCTCTGTGGCCGACTGACAGGAGCTGAACTGCCGGCTCTTGTGCCGACTGGCAGGAGCTTTCTTGGCCCTCTGTGCCGACTGACAGGAAGCTGACTGGCGGCTCTTGTGGCCGACTGGACAGGAGCCTGTCTGCCGCCTTGTGCCGACTGACAGAGCTTCTGCCCCGACTGGACAGAGCTGATTAGCCGGCTCTGGGCCGACTGACAATTGAGCTGACTGCCAGCTCTGTGCCGACTGGACAGGCTGTCGCCGGCTCTGTGGCCAACTGGACAAGAAGCTGGACTGTCCGGCTCTGTGCCGACTGGACAGGATCTACTGCCGCTCTGTGGCCAACTGGACAGAAGGCTTCTGCCGCTCTTGCGACTGACAGAGCTGTCTACCGGCTCTGCCGACTGGACAGCAGCGGGCTGGCCGGGCTCTGTGGCCGACTGACAGAAGCTGACTGCCGCTCGGTGCCGACTGTCAGACTGTCTGGCCTCACTGTGCATGGACAGAGCTGACTGGCCGGCTCGTGGCCGACTGGACAGACTGTCTGCCGGCTCTGTGCCGACTGGACAGGACTTGACTGGCCCTCTGTGGCCGACTGGACAGGAGTACTGGCCGCTCTGTGCACGACAGAACCGAACGCCGGCTCTGTGGCGACTGGACAGGAGCTGACTGTCCGCCGCTCTGTGCCGACTGGAACAGGACTGTCTGCCGGCTCGGTGTCGACGGACAGGAGCTGTCTGGCCGGCTCTGTGGCGGACTGACAGACTGACTGTCCGGACTCTTGGCCGACGACAGGAGCTGTCTGCCGGCTCTGCTCCGCTGACAGGAGCTTGACTTGTCCGACTCTGTGCCGACTGGCAGAGCGTCTGCCGCTCTGTGCCGGCTGGGACAGAAGCTGACTTTCGACTCGTGGCGCCCGACTGACAGGACTGTCTGCCGGCTCTGTGGCCGACTGGACAGAAGCGACTGGCCCTTCTGTACCGATACAGGAGCTGAACTGCGCTATTTGCCGACTGGACAGGACGCTGACTGCCGGCTCTGTGTCCGACTGACAGGGAGCTTACGCCGGCTCTTACAGAGCTGACGGCCGCTCTGTGGCCGACTGGACAGGAGCTCTGACTGGCGGCTATGTGGCCGACTGGACAGGAGCTTCTGCCGCTCTGTGGCCGACGGCGAACAGGAGCGACTGCCGGCTCTGTGGCCGCTGACAGGAACTGACTGGCCGACTCTGGCCGACTACAGAGCTTACTGGCCGGCTCTGGGCCGGCATACAGAACTGACTGGCCGGCTCCTTGCACTGACAGAAGTTGACTGGCCGCTCTGTGCCGCCTGACAGGAGCTGACTGGCCGGCTCTTGGCCGACTGACAGAGGCGACTGGCCCCGCTCTGTGGCCGACTGGACAGGAACTGTCCCGCTCTGTGCCGACTGTACAGGAGCTGTCTGGCCGGCTCTGTGCCGACGACAGGAGCCTGACTGGCCGGCTCTGTGCCACTGACAGGAGCGTCCTGCCGCTCTGTGGCCGACTGGACAGAACTGACTGCGCTAGTGCCACGGACAGGAGCTGACTGGCCGCTCTGTGCGACGACAGACTTCTGGCCGCTCTGTGCCGGCTGGACAGGAGCTGACTGGCCGGCTCTGTGGCCGACTGGACAGGACTGACTGGCCGCTCTGTGCCGGTGGACAGGACTGACTGCCGACTCTGGCCGACTGGACAAGGGCTGACTGGCCGCTCTGTTGCCGGCTGACAGAAGCTGACTGTCGGCTCTTGTCGACTACATAAGTTGCACTGCCGGCTCTGTGGCCGCCTGACAGAGCGACTGGCCGCTCTGTGGTCGACTCGAACAGAAGTTGACTGGCGGCTCGGGCCGGCTGACAGGAGCTGACTTGCCGGCTCTTGTGCCGACTGGACAGAGCTACCTGCGCTAGTGGCCGACTGGACATGAGTGACTGCGGGCCTGTGGCCACTGGACAGAAGCTGACTGCCGCTCTGTGGCCGACTGGACAGGAGCTGACTGGCCGGCTATGTGCAGCTACAGAAGCTGACTGGCCGCTCTGTGCCACTGGACAGAAGCTGACTGCGGGCTCTTTTGGCCGATGACAGACTGACTGCCGCTCTGTGCCGACTGACAGAGGCTGTCCTGCCCGGTCTGTGGCCGACTGACAGGAGCGACGTGCCGCTTGTGGCCGACCTGGAAGGAGCTGACTGCCGGCTCTTGCCGACGGACAGAAGCTGACTGGCCGGCTCTGTGCGACTGACAGGAGCTTCTCCGGCTCTGTGGCCGATGGACAGAGCTGACTGGCCGCTCTGTGGCCGACTACAGGAACTTGTCTGGCCGCTTTGCCACTGCAGGAGCTGTCTGGCCGGCTCTGTGGCCGACTGGACATGAGCTGTCTGGCCGGCTCTGTGGCCGACTGGACAGGAGCTGTCCGTGTCCAGTCGGCGGCGGCGGGAACGGCTCTGACTCACTCGTGCGGCCTCGTCACCGCCGCGCCGCCCAGAACGGACCGTTTTCGCCACGGCCGCCCGCCGGGGGCCTCCGCGCCCCCAGGACGGCGTGACGGGCTGGGCAGCGCCTAACGAGCGCTGCGTCACGCGCCGCCAAGCTCGGCTGGTTGTCAAGGAGACCGTCACGCGCTGTGACGTCATGACGGCCGTGCACGATATTAATGGTAGCTGATTGTCTGAAGTCGTTTTTGGCGTGGTGTACTTTCAGCCGGCATTATGCCGAGTGTTTGTATGGTTTGTACTTTGTTACCGTATAGCTTTGTTTTCTTTGTTTTCTCTTTCTTTTTGCCAGATCTATGCCAGATTAGAAAATGAAACCACCGTAGCAGTCAGATGACGCTACGCATGTCCGTTATCAGACTTCAGACTGTCTGTGCAGGAATTTGGATCCGTTTGTAGTCAATGCTGTATAGGCAGACACTTCACCAAGGGGTGTAGTTTTCAATTCAGTCGAAGGGGCTTCAGCCCCTCCCCCAACTTGACTTCAGTAGCCCCACCTCCAGCTTGGACGAGGGAGTTGGTCAAATCTGGGGCGAAATATGTACGTTGTGGATTTGGATGGCTCTTTTAGTGATTTTTGCCTGCTCCCCCCCCCGCAACTTTTTCTGGAGAATCTACGCCTCTGATTTAAACCTTTATAGTTGGATCCACACTATTACTTTTTGGTCAGCCGTTGATTCATCCAATCATTGCTATTCAGAGTCCGGCAAACCTCTTCGCGCACGTAGTTGATTAACAGTTATGTGCCGATGGTTACGTAAATTCAGTCGTGAAACGAAATATAAGGTCAGTGGACGGGGATGATAGGTAAAAGTTGATGAAAAGGTCACAATCTTCTGGTATTTTGCGAAGTTTCGTGGGAGCCACGCCTTCAACGACCGCAGCCTCTGTTAGCTCAGCAAGTTGGATTTTTCAATGAAATCTGAACAAGTAAGTCACTTATTTAATAAGGAACTACGAAGCGTTATACTGATTTACAGTCCGTTTCAGTTCCGTTGTGTTCCGCAGAGTGTTACCATTTCCCGGAACATAACTGGACTCCAACTAGTGGTGTCAATCGGTAACAAAAAAATCGTAACTGAAAAAAATGTGTGACCGATTTGGTAGTCAGGGTGATAAGTTTTTGGACACTTTTCTATCAGCCTAATCTTAAACAATTCACTTTTTCGTCACATGTTACGCATTCTAATTTTCATCCAGCAAATTGATGCACAATATGCTCGAAATTCAACCAATTAATGTAAATGCCTTTGGTTTTGCTTGCGGCATCCGCTACTTTGCTTTGAAGATGTATTTGGTTCCTCTATCACAATTATGCTGTCTTTTTTGGAAACTGTACATGCGTGTTATATGAATTATGATATCAACAAAACTATTTTTACCAGTGTGTTTAAATAAGTTGCTTGCTTGCTGAAAGGAATTTCCAAAATATTAAATAGGGGGTAACGTGGGCGAAAACACAAAATCTTAGAGGTAATTTGGATCCATCACAGCTGCCAGGTCTTTTGACCGATTTTAACGCAAGTAACGGGGATCAATTGAGATTGAATTGAAGATTTACATATGATGACGTTTTTTTTGTAAATTCAAAAATCATAGACGTCTGTAGGTCACTAAATATGGGAGGAATGCATAGTGAAACAATTTCTGTGGTTTTGTTTTGAAATAATTAAAATGGTTTGTTAATGTAACATCAGCAAAAAAGTTATTAAGCATATTTTATCCATATGTGGTGCCAGGTTAAGAGAAAGGGAGGTCAAATAAAAACAATTATTAACCAAAGGCAAGCCGGTACCAAACAATATAAGTAAGCTACTTAGCACATATAGTCCCGTTTATATGTTTTTGCCTTATCATGGGCGTTTCCAGGATCCAAATTAGGGGGAGTAAGACCCTTTGCTAGGTGTATTTTCGATTCTATAGTACTTACTAGTCAACAGTTACTTACATTTCACTTGCAACTTCAATTCACATTTGCTACCCCTCTTTATACCCTACCTGGAGTCGCCCATTATCCTATAATCGTTCGTGGAGTACCCTGTGGTGTGTGTTTCATCCACAAACTGAAGTATATTATGTCATGTTTGCGAAAGCATCTTAGTTTCCTTGCAACAATATGACCCCCTTACTTCGATTCCTGAGCAGGTCACTGCCAAAAAAATTACTTCATACCCTCCCCTTTCCACATATGTTCATATAAAGTTATATACATTTTTTTATTCGGTCGTAATCGTTGGTATATTGTCATCATTATGTTAGTCATCCCTTTTGCTGTGCCTGAACACGCCCCTGCAAGTCTATATGACATAAATTAGGCAAATAATTGTACCGCAGTACTCAGGCGGTAACACTAGTATCGGCGTCCATATGTCGATAACCAAAATGTTCATTTATATTTCTAACATCCTTCTAGATTCCAATTTAAGTTATGACAGCAACTTATCTATGCAATAGTTACGTATTCATCCTTCAAATGAATAAATGTGCTGCAGTCGATCGTAATTTGTGATAAAGCGGGTCGCCAACAAATTATTCAATTAGATTAACTCCGTCTACAAACTTGAATTTCGATGCACAAATAAATGTATGGAAAGGGCAACCTTTGCTGGCTTTTATCATAATGTTAAACGGGATTTGCATGAATGTACCGATACTAGGTGCCCCATTAGGTTGTGTTAACTAAATGCAAAAGTTTAACGTTGCAGTTTTGAATCGAGTCATTGTTTATTTTCTAACTTATACATGGAAGGTGCAGATGTTTTTCAGCAAGTTCGTGACATAAGAAGAAAAAATATACACAAATCACACACGAATATTCAGGGTAGGGGCGTATTTTAGGGGGGTCACTGCACCATGACCCCCCCCCCCTGGGTGCCGAAGGCGCCTTCGGTTCATAAAATGCGCCTCACATTCAGCGAAGGGCGCCCGAAGGTGCCCTTTGCTGAATGAAAGGCGCGATCTGACTGAATGTTTAGTGCGTTCATCTAAGTGTAAGGCGCGCTCCGATACACCTCTGCAGGCGCCCTGCCACATACCTCCAAAGGCGCCCACCGATAAGACATCTCTGAAGGCGCTCTCCCAAATAGTCAAAAAAACACCCTTGGATACATCTAATATCTCCTATTTACGAGGGTGCCCTCCCTATATACCTCTAAAGGCGCCCTTCGCTGAATGTGAGGTGTGGGGTCGCCTCTGATCTGGCAGAGGGCGCCTTTGGAGCTATTTGGGAAGGCGCCTTCGGAGATGTAGTGTCGGAGGGCAACTTCGTAGGTATGTGGGAGGTCGCCTTCAGAGGTGCAGACTGTAGGTATCGTAGGGCGTCTTTGGAGGCGTTTGGGATGGCTCATTCAGAAGTGTATCAGAAGGCGCTTTTGAAGGAATTTGGGAGAGCACCTTCAGATGTGTATCGGAGAGCGCCCTTGGAGGTTTGTGGGAAGGCGATTTCAAAGTGGTATCGAGGGTCACCCTTGGAGCTATGTGGGATGACGCCTTCAGAAGTGCATCGATCGGATGGCGCCTTTGCCTGGAGGAAGTGGGAGCCGGGAGGGCGCCCTCAGAAATGTTTGAAGACTACCCCTCGCTCAACAACACCTTTCGCTGATGGCGCCCGTAAGTGGGGTTTGACGCCCTCTTGAAGGCTTGCCCCCCCCCCCTTGACGGATTTCTAAATACGCTACTTGATCCAGTTGGTATCACGCATCGATGATTGACTCTTTGGCAACCTTTTCCAGAAGTCGCCAGAAGTGTAGATCGGTTTTCCGAAAGGAAATAGCCTCAGGTGCTTTGGTTAAAGGGAATAGTTCACATTTAAAGGGAATATAGCACCTTTAACGTTAGTTTTTAACTGAGATAGCCAGATAGTCGGGTGTGCTGAGAAACCCCCCAAATCCGAAGATATTTTCCCTCAAAGCGACCCTAGTTGCTGAGTGTTTCAACGCAAAAAACGTTGGTCATACGTGGTCATATTTCAACGTCACAAATCCCCGTGACCTTGTTCCGCATTACGTCATTCAGTAGTTACTCCACTGTGATTGCCAACCGCACTTCGCTTTTTGACCCGTCCGCGCCCAGTATTTTCAGTTACCTGGTCCGCCCCCCGCCACCGACGGTCGGTCAGTGAAGCTCGGCCACACCTAAGTGGTTCCGTATGCGATTGCCCCCACGTCCCTACCCGGCGCGAGCGAGCGCCGCGTCGACCCAGCAGTTCGCGTTTCCACGCCTACCCGTTGCACCATCGTTGCGGTGCCGGCACAGCCAGTGTCACTCGGCGGGCGGCAAAGTTGCCGTTTCGATGGCCCCTTGTGACGACACAACTCGCTTTGGTGACGCAAGATTTGGTGTGACGTCACATTTAAAACCAATTACTATTTTTCCAAATTACCCAAACAAATTCTGACTTTGTTTTCGCAAAAAATTGAATGCCGGACCGTAATCAGGTCATTCTTCCTCCATCATTTCTACCATACTTTTTCCCAATAGCCTATAGTTCCCTTTAACATAGGGTGTTGAAGCTCTAGACCAGCCAAGTTGTGGCGGCAGCTCGAAACACGACTTGTGACGCTTTCACATTTTTCAAGGAAAACCTCTTAATTATGTAATATTCAGTCCCCTAAAATCGGCACGGGAACCGGGCTATACCCGTAACTCCAATCGCTGATTGGCTGATTTGGCGTGTTGACGCTATGATTATGACCACAGAGACGTAAACTTGGGGAAAGTGGTAAGTCGCTGCGAACATGAAATCATACTGTTTTCAGTACACCATTCTTTTTATTGCAAGAATTAACTGCTGTCAGTAAAATGCTACTGCGGCATAGTATTTTCGATGTTTAATCTAATCTCCATAAAACATTTTTCATAAACAACGTTCTAACGTAGCGTATGCGTTAGCCGTTTCAAGCGCTGGGCCTGAAAGTCCAAAGGCTCGCGTACAATTGTTTGATCTGTCCCCTCTACTCACACCGAACCCCACCTGCGTCCCCAGTACGCCGCGTGCCGGCTGTCTGATTGGCCGCCCGCGGCGCAGCTCGCCCGCTTGAGTGATACGGAGCGACAAAGGCGGAGGAGACCGGTACGCGCCAGTGACGTGTAGACCGATGCATGACCTCTGACAATTAATACCAGACGGACCGCCCCATTAGCACGGAACAGTGAGCGACGATGCGGACCACTACACTTCCATAGTGAAAATAAATAGTTTGACGAATACTTACTTAAAGCAAGTACCTGTGATGTTTTTAAAAACGTTTCTGTATATTCCGGGCAACTATTCCAACAAGTACCTAAGGACAAGTACCAGCATGAATACGACACGATGCCTCAAACCTCACCTAAAATCGATGCGATTGAGCGTGCTTCTCAGTCAGCTGATTTCGGCTTATACTTTGAGGAAACAAATCGATGATGTCAACGCAAATAATTTACATTTTAATTTGCTTTTTCCGCGTAAATATAGGTTTCTTTGACTTACTAGTTATATGATACTTTATTTCTTGCTTCTCTTCATCATTTCTGAGCTTTTTCTTTTTTTATTCTTCAAGGTGAACTATTCCCTTTAACAGATGAGGTTAAACTGCGTCCCACTGAGGGGGTTGAACACCCCCCCCCCCTGTGGTTTTATAGAGATAATGAAAAAAACGGCTGCGCGTAGCGCCGCCAAATTTGGCATAACTTATCATTAATCCTTTCCGCACATTTTGCGAAAATTCAAGTTTCGTGTCGGATTAGGTCAGGTTACCAAGTCAGGTCAAGTGCAACCTTCTAAAAAGTTTGCAGTCATGCCAAGACCACAGTTTTTAAGGGATCGATATCAAACTTGAAGGATTGTATGAAATCATCAGTATCTACAAGCTGTGTGTCTCGGATTTTCGATACCGGTGACCTGAGGTCGGGTCATTTTTGTGACCTCCCATTGTAAGTCAATGAATGAAGAAATATTCAAATGCTTTATTTTTCGAGGATATCAGTCCATTTTCTTCTGAATAATGTTATTGTAGTAGACTGAGCCTACCCGCCACTGTACCTGACTCCGCCTCTGCGACCTGGCTGGTTACTGTACCTGGCCTCGCCCTTGCGACCCTGCCGGGGGCGAGAACAGTCTCCGTTCGTTGCCGTGTTGTCAGGCCAATACAAGCCAGTTCGGACCGGACCGCCGTGTGTGACATTGGCGACGAGTTGACTCGTGCAGGGGGTTTGTGGAGAAGGACTCCAGTGGACTCTGATCTGGAAGGTGACTCTCGCGTGGCCGGTGGCAAGTATGGCAGGCATTGGACGAATGCGAGAGTTTGATCCAAGTGTGGAAAGTTTCGGGATTTATTCGCGCTGGCTGGAGCAATATTGCATTGCGAATGGTGTGAAGGACGATGAAGACGTGCGTCGCCGGACAATTTTCCTGAGTGTAGTGGGTAGACATGTGTTCAGTTTGTTAGAGGATTTGATTGCACCTGCCACAGTGAACTCAGTGAGCTATCAGGATATCATCAAGACTTTGTTGAACCATTTTGAGCCTGCGTCGTCGGCGATCGTTGCAAGATACCAATTCAATTGGAGCTGGGGAGTCGATATCGGCGTTTGTTGCCAGGTTACGTCACTTATCGAAGCCCTGTCATTTTTTGAGTGAGACTGTGGATGAAATGCTGAGGGACCGGTTTGTTTGCGGCCTACAGAACGAATATGTTCAAGCCCGGCTTCTGAAGGAGGCGAAACTGTCGCTCACATCGGCCGTTGTGAGCGACGATGTGGTAGACTGAGGTGGAGGGATGTGGTAGACTGAGCTTACCCGACACTGTACCTGACTCTGCCTCTGCGACCTGCCCGGTTACTGTACCTGGCCTCGCCCTTGCGACCCTGCCGGGGGCGAGGACAGTCTCCGTTCGTTGCCGTGTGGTCAGGCCAATACAAGCCAGTTCGTACCGGACCGCCGTGTATGACAGTTATCATAGGGTTATTATGTGTGATCCAAGTGCAAGTTTTGTTCAGTGACCCATACGGGGTCATCTGAGGTCATCCAATGTCACCAACACCTTTTCGTCAACAACTCTGAACATAACGCAGATAGATAAGTGCAACTTCCACCAATGTGTTTGTCTCGTCGAGACACGTTTCCTGATGTGCAGCATGACCTACTTGGGTCACCACTTGACCTTGACCTGAGGTCATTTTTTAAGTTGACCTAACATGAAAAATATCAAATTTCAGAGCGCCTTGACGAGACAAACATGATGTCGTAAACATTAGTGTGCTGTCTTTGTTAGATAAGAAGTTATTCCCGAAAAATATTTTTGACGAAAATCAGCATATTTGACTTAAATGACCTCTAGAGTCTAAACTATTGACCTGAGGTCAAATTTGAGGACAACTAGGTCGATTGCAGATTTCAATGGCTGTCGATTTCTTTATCGTTTGTTTCTAGATAGCATAGTTCTCGAGATATTTGGGGGTTTCTGGAGCGATGACCTAAAACTTGAAAATGTGACCTTCGATGAGCTCTGGTGACCTGAATTTTGACGTGAGCGAAAAAATGACGAAGTTTCGTAATTATTTTTGATGACGGTTCGAGCACTGTTTTTGTTTTTGTTTTTTGGTCTACGTGTCATATATGGCTCCTATAGAAGCCGAGTTAGAAGGGAGAGGGTGTTCAAACACCCCCCAGTAGGGCGCGGGAAATGCGGAGGCCCAGTGGGGCGCGAGTTAACCTTCTTACTGTCGGGGGGGGGGGGGCGAATCGGGCCCCTTGAGGTTTTTCGTGTACAGTTCATTCATAACTCAACCCACAACCTTCAAACTTGCTGACTATTCCTATCATTTCGTTGCGCATCGAATGGTGTACTTTTTTCCAAATTAAATCATTGGGAGGGGTCCAAGACAGTTTTTAGGGGGCGTGTTCAGCCGTTTTGACACAAAATCTGTGCATGGTTAAGCACTCGTGGAGAGTTGTGTGTTGAAGGGAAGAGTTAGATAAAAAAGGCAT
>VOPJ01001846.1:0-15302 GCA_014673585.1 Semibalanus balanoides | reverse complement strand
CACCACTTCAGCTGCATTTTACCTCCTTACAAAAAAAGCAGACGCAAATTTGATTTCTCCAATGGATTGCATGATACTACAGGGGTGCATGAAAACGGATCACATACTTTCAGAGTCTCAAACAAGCGGATATTTGCGTAAATCACGAAGAGAAACACGAAAAAATACGTACGGTTGTACAGCGGATGCGCCGCCATCCTCTGACCTTTTAGTTCGGTCATCCGCCGCCAGGGTTGTCAATAGTCCCCAAATTCGCCGTGAATCCCATCCGTTATACAATAAATCCGTGATACATATTACAAAATAGGCTCTGTGTGTTGCTGCTGATTTATACTTATCGAACATTAATCAGTCAACATTATCATATTAAGTCAGACCTAGGATCAGACATGGTTTACAAAATCTTACTGCCCTATTACTTACCACAATTTATTGTTGTCATATAATTGCAAAAGTCTATTGTTTAAGTGTCCTATATCATATTAAAAAATACCTAGTTAAACATCTGTTTGTCGAGTAAAAATAACTCTTAGCGACATTAATCCAAAATTGCCATACCCATGTCCGCCCAGCACCCATGAAAAGTAAAAAATGCATACCCAACCCAGACATTTGGAAGAATTTATTGGGCACCCATGGGTACACCCAGCACATGATAGTCCCTGTCTTGAACGCTGTGTTCGAAAATTTATTGTCTTTAAGTTTTCGAGTTCATGGAAGTCATCTGTACCTCTAACACTCACGCCCCCCCCCACGCCCTCCTCCTCAACAGGTCGACGTTTTGTCTCTCCGTCTCTCCGTCTCTCCGTCTCTCCGTCTCTCCGTCTCTCCGTCTCTCCGTCTCTCCTATCTCTCTATCTCTCTATCTCTCTATCTCTCTATCTCTCTATCTCTCTATCTCTTTAGCTCTCTTCCTCTCTTTAGCTCTCTTCCTCTCTTTAGCTCTCTTCCTCTCTTTCTCTCTTTCACTCTTTCACTCTTTCACTCTTTCACTCTTTCTCTCTTAATTTCCGTCTCTCTTTCTCTATACCTCACTGTCTGTCTACCTTTGAGTAAGCGAATATATTATGGATCCTGCAAACGTTGCCATTTGATTTACTGCATTGATGACACTCAAGGCGAGAGTATTACCGTTCATCAGACAGGAGGATCCTGTGTGGAGAATGGCGACCTCTCGGGGCTTAAATTTTAAAAGCGACCTATTGGGGTTTACCACTAGGCTCAGGGTTTACCACTAGACTCGTTCCGAGAGGAAATCCAATACATATTATAATGAAAAACCGTCTCATTAAGACTAGACCCATTGCCAGCCTTATCTTAAACTAAAAAGAGAGGCTTGTTAGTAAACAAAAATAAGTGCAGCCAACTCTGCCATTTGTGGCTGGTGACTTCTATGTCTGTCGTGTATCTCCTTATCATAGGCGTTGTACTCTGGCCCTCTGAGTCAGACTCTTGAGATGCGTGGCTGATGACTCTTCTGCCTCCCAGCGCCGATATTGTATCGCCGCGCCAGAGTCAAAGTCTGACTCGGATAGCTGCTGACTGGTGTGTCTGCCGCGTGTGTCCTCACACCATCCTACACTAGGTCCACCAGACTCGGACTCCACTCGTCTCACTGTGGTCGGAAACGGCAGCTCACGGGTGGCCAATGGCAACTTTGGAATTTCTGCTATTTTGTTATGTCAATGTGTTGCAAATTGATGAAATCATTCGAAAAGACTAATAAAAAAGTTTCCGTTTTTCGAAAAAATGACCGCAATCGTAAGCCAAACCCAGAATTTCTTATGACTCGATTTATCGTGCGCCGTGAGTAGTTATATCTACCGTAATTTCAATGCCAAATTGTGTACCTTTCCGATGTAAGAAATAAGCATTTTCATATACCAAAATGTTCGTTATAATGTTGACTACAGTGTAGATTGATTCGTTTTTTCATACATATTCAAAAATGAAGAAAAACACTGCATTACATTTGATGACGTCAGCAAACATCCTCAGCAAAATAAAACTCAATTATAATGAGACAAACAACAGTTAGTTTCACCTAGTTTCTCTTAGCTTTTTGGTGGAATGAAAGCCCATTCAATTCTGTATAAGAGGGTTTAAAAAGCTAAATGCGCATATTTGCGCAACATTGTCTGTGAAGCTGCATTGCCCAAGGCGCCCGTCGGAGCGGCCGGCCGGCCGCGCTCGGCGCGCTTATTCACGCCGGCCCGGATACATGAGTGCTGTAACCTAGCGTGAGTATATGTCATTCCCTGCTCTATATGCATTAAACCTTATTACGAGCGAGCGCGAAGCGCGGAGCGAGTCCTCATTGAATACCGGATTTGTATCACATATAACCGCCGACCCGGCCGGCCCAGACCGGCGACGCTTGGGTCAAAACTTACTATCTTGGAACCCTGCATCCGATTGACAAGCGTTTCCGCATATCGATAGCCCCATGCAATGACACATTATGGATTTATTGACATGTTTCTCCATGTGATGTTCACTCCACGGCGCGTGACACGTGCCGCGTCCAGGGTGTCAGAAAGTATTATCCTGCTGTAAGCTGAGAAATGCTGGACCTCTAAGCTAAAATTTGGTGAGGCTGGAGACCACACCACTGGCAATGTTGCCACAGGTAAAAACTCTGGGTTACACTGTACGTGCGCACGTGCAACCCCGTTCCGTCCACGAAATTACCTGGCAAAACATCGTTGAATACTGGACCTATATCTCGGCAAACAAAAGTTCGCAACAGACACGGGTCAAAACAACAGATGCGTAGAGAAACGATCCGCCCGGCGTATGCACTATGTGTCGATCAGCGGCGCGCGGTACGTGCAAAGTTTCTGCTATACAAGCGCAAATCATAAGTTTGTATGGACTGTCTTCACAATTTAAATCAGTGCTCAGCAACCTAGGGACGGAAGCGATGAACAAACACCAATGTGTAGACCAAGTGTACCGTCTCTGAAAATGCATGCAAAACTAGTTGTAATGCATTATTCGCTGTAAAATCTGGTCGTGTAATTTTTTATTTTACCGAACTTTTTTTTTAATATTCCTTAATTACACCGCCGGTAGCTTCAAAACAAAAGGTGCTAGACGGATAAAAAGATGCGGCTGTTGAAGCGCAATCAAAATGCCATACTAATACGCACCAAAATGAATTTTCGCCTACAAAACATGAAACTTTATAATTGCAAATTTAAAAATTACGCTTCAAACCTATTTAGTTAAAGTATCAATTAGTTCGGATCTATTTGCGACGGCAAAACAACACAGCGAAAATAATTCAAATGCATGCTTGCACAAGACGAACTCTGTTCGGACGGGTTGATAAATGACGCGAATTTATCGGGAACTCGCTCGTCCTTCGCCGTTTAAGGGCCGTCTTACGGTCTCCAGCGCATGTTAATGTGTCCATTTATCCCTTTAAATTCATTAAACACAACTCGAGCCTGCATGGCATTAATACATATTTGGATGAGCGTTGCACATACCCTTGGAGTTACACCGCCCTCTTCCCTTGCTTCCCACTCTTCCTTTTCCGTGGTAATTAAAATTAATTGGTTGTATCAGGCCTTTGCAATATTTTGAGATTGAGTCTTAAAACATGTTTTCTAGACAATTTCCTAGGTCAGAATCCTGCAGCTAAGAATTCTTGTTGCCAGTCCTGGCCGTTACCATCCTATCAGCAATTCCAGGTGGCCGGCGAAATGTCAATATAATAACTTTTCGTGCCCAGCATGATCGGAAGGTACGGGGTCAGCATTAAAGGTAGTCCGTTTTATTGTGTTCTGGCTAGTGTTCGACAGCAAATCGAAAATTATTAATTATATATAAATATACCTATATTTTCAACCGTATTATGGTAAGCTTTCAAATTCAATCGTTGTTTTAAATAACAGCGCTCCCTCAAAAAGGTCATTTATTGACACAAGTTTCATAAGCCAAGAAAGAGTCTGTTTATAATTGGTCCTCTTGAATCGGCGTACACCACACTCCTACAGTGCGCAATCACTCAATCCCCATCAATACAAACTCACAATCACTGCAGCTTCAATACATCATTATTTTTATATATGATACCCAAAAGTTTCCTAGATACTATAGCTGCTTTATTAGCAACACTGATGACATTGTGTGTGTGAATGCGCAATTGACAAAGTTGCCTGTGTTCAAATAAAAAGAAAGTCTTGCTATGCCCACATAACTTTCGTGTAACACATCGCGTGTTTCTCGTAATTGGAGTCAATTGATCTATCATCTATGACCACTGATCAGGAACAATAATTTATTCTGTACTTCGTTGGCTTACAGAACATGCTTGGCATACTTACAGATAACTTTTTTTTTCATATCTTACATGTTAAACTTATTAAAGCGATTTCTTAACTTAATACTATTTACATATCATCTGTCATAGGTATATATTGATGTTCGTTATGTTGACCTGCATTATGCTCGATGACGATCATTACTTAAAGGGACTGTCCCACCTTAACATTATATTTGAGTTGAGATAGCCATTTTCCGTGCTTGGCATTGAATTAGTATGGTATAAGTTAAAGATCAACCACCGAGTCGAATCACATAAAAATTTGAGTTTGGTTGCTCATCTCCAAACAACGAACCCTAATAGTGAATTAGCATAGGTTCTTAATCGATGTCGTCATCTTCTCTTACTCCCAATGTTTGTGAAAGTCGACTTGTCTTTACCATTTGTGTAACATAAGCCATACACTAGTCATAACAATAGCAGCGTGAAGGTTGCTCCTATTTCCCAATAAAAATCCTTCATATGACGTCTCAGCCCAAAAATATTAAAACGTATTTTTATGAATAAGCACTGTGTAGTGAGAAACAAATGTCATAATCGTGTTCCTGGCAAGCAATTACTTTATATTTAGCACCACATGCGGCGTACATTTGAGAACTTTTGAAAAGGTGGGACAGTCCCTTTAAGCAGTCGCCAAGTTATGCTCTCAGAGGGTCATACATCTACCAAATTAAAACATGATTTAAACTGGAATATTTTACTACTAGCAAGTAATTTTGGACGGCGAATTCGATTATGTAACTACAAATAACAATTTGGACCAACCTATGCCAATCGTGTACCAAAAAAAAATCCGTATGGCAACACCTTTGTTTAGAGCTGGTCTTGTAAAGTTATATGGTCAACTGATATAAGTCAAATCAGAACATTTTCTTCCGCCCAAACAAACATTCACAAATGTAAAATTGAGTCCATCTCAGCCAAACATGTTGTCGAACTTGTTAACCGTAGATCATCAAATTTATTATGCGATGAGATTTTCAGTACGCTGTGACATGACGTCAGTAATGACGTCACAAATGAGTGACCTGATGTTATTGTGCATGTGATGTCTGAGGCCTCCAGCTAGCATGTGTGCATGCCTAAATGTAGAGTTCGACATGGCTGCTATTTTCCTTGGCCTAGCCGCCTCCACAGCCATGGCATCACAGCCACAGCCAGCCGCAGCCACTCCTAAATGTCAATGGCTGGCCGTTGGCCAGCCGTGACGATTTGTGTAAATTCATATGTGTTTATTTTCGATCAACTGTTATGACAACATACAAAGGCTTCTTTTAACCAATGATTGGTTTGATAAGATTGATGCAAACAAAAATCCCGGGTAGACTATGCAGCCACAGCCGTAGCCACAGCCATGATCTATAGATTTTCCAGTCCGGCCCATTAGCCATGGTTTCGGCTGGGCCATGGGGATAGCCGCCCCATGTAAGAACTCTAACAAAAGTGTGAAATAAGTGCGCAAAGTTAGATGACAATCGTCAAACCTATTCAAAAGTTATGGACAAAACACTTTAGCGCTCGGGCCCGTGGCCATCCGTAAAGCCGTTTCCGACCATAGTACGTCTGTGTCCTGACTGGTGTGTCTGCCGCGTGTGTCCTCACACCATCTGTGCTACACTAGGTCCACCAGACTCGGACTCGACTCGTCTGTGTCCTGACTCGTGTGTCTGCCGCGTCCGCCCAAAGAGTCGGTGTTCTACTGGGGCCCGGCCGTGAACAGGAACGTGAGCCACTACGTGCGCCCGTGGCTGAACACCACACTGCTGCAGCCGCGGGGGCACACGGCGGACGCGTGTCGACCTCTGCTGCTCATTATCGTCATGTCCGCCATCACGAGCTTCCAGGTCGGTCTGCGCTGCATGGTGGAGACAAGAGAAACGCTCAATCGCTGCCCGTTGTGCAATGTGCAGTCAAGTGGCGGTGATATCATGAATTGTAGTCCGTAGGTGCTGCTGTGTCATGTCAAGCTTTGGGTCGTGGTTTGTCCAAATTGCCCAGCCCCGGCACCTGCGGATATACGATCGTATGATCTGCAGACCATCGGAGAAAAAAAAAAAGATTAGTTTAACACGCGCACTGGAGGGGGGCACTTTTGTGCCCCCCCCCCACATGTTTTTCGTGAATATCTCAAACACGAAGCGGCGCAGGGCGGTATTGTTTGAGCGACACTTACGGCAACACCATAGCGGGCCGTTTGACGTAAAAAAAATCGAAATCGGTCGGCAAATTTTTGAGTTATATGGATTTGAATTCCAAAATGGCGGCCAAATCGAGGTTCGGCGAAAGCGATATCTTCGGAACAAACAGTCAATCGGGACGATTCAAACGCCATTTGGTAGCAGTTGTCGATCTTCATACTCTCCAAACGGAACTTAAACACATTGCAGTAACCTGTGACGTCACAGAGCGTTGCAAATCCTCAAAAAGGATGAAACATTTGGACCGATTTGACCTTCATGACCTCGTTTGAACCTTAAAAATATGTGACCTAACGGTCACAAAAAAATTCAAAGAATGTAGTATCCATCACAGCACTACCTTCCCTGTAGTTGGAACGTTTCTAGCTATACATACTTCGAGATCTACGGGGCACTAAAGTGCCCCCCCCCCCTCCAGTGCGTGTTAGTAACATACCCCTCTCCAGTGCGCGTGTTAAGGGCAGAAATTCATGAAGTGCTTTTAAATCATTATTTGTATTCGCTTTTCTTTCCATGTAAATTGTCATCACATTTTCTTTCTTGGAACTGCCGTGTTAGGCCCGCCGCCATTGCGTGGCCATAGTATCTCACCCCACCTCCACTTGGTGTTGTAGGTCTGCCTTTAGTACATGGGCGGCGCCACCGCAGGGGCAGCGGGGGCAGCTTGCCCCCGCTGTGGAGAAGCAGCGGGGGCAAAACTATTTTTTTGCCCACGCTGGAATTTTGTAACTGGTGAAGACTGTTAATCGTTGAAAATAGTCACAATACCAAATATTTGCAGCTCATTTTTTCCATTTTCTAAACAATTTAACTTCAAATTATGAAAGGCTGTTATTATATTTTCAACATAATGTGTTGTTATTTCAACACCACACAAGTTCATAAGATATCTGTTTGCGGAGAAATGAAAATTAGAAGGCCATTATCGTTCCTAAATGAGGTACTGACAGCGTACTGCTATATTTTTAACCAATAAGGACACTAATCTTTTGCCACAAATCTGGCTTTTACACCCAGGCTGTACAAATTACACACTATATAATAGCCATTGTGGTGAATATGAGCTTTGTTTTGTGTCCCTTCTACCCAAATCGCTTGTCTGCTGCTTCTGACGTTCCACATATCTGTCGCCAGGCCCGCATCGCGATCCGGGAGACGTGGGGCTCGCCAGCGGCTCTGCCGGCCGGCGTCCGGCTGCATTTCCTGGTGGGCACCACCGCCAACGGCTCCCTCTCGGACAACCTGACCGCTGAGAACGAGGTGCACGGCGACATCGTCCAGCAGGACTTCGTTGACACATACATCAACCTCACCATCAAGAGTGTCATGATGCTGAAATGGGCCACCGGCAGCTGCAATCCGAGCTTCATACTCAAAGTCGACGAGGACGTGTTCATGAACGTGCCGAACCTGGTGGCGTACCTCCGCGAGGACAAGCACGCTTCACCGGACCTGATTTTGGGCAATGTGTTCTGCAACGCCGTCCCCGTGTACGACAAGTTCTCAAAGTACTACTCCCCGCGGTATATGTATGCGCGGCCCCGGTTCCCCATGTACGTGTCCGGCACGGGATATGTATGGGGCGTGCGCATAGCGGAGCGTGTGTACCGGCAGGCGTTGAGCACGCCGCTCTATCACCTGGAGGACGTGTTCCTCACGGGGATGGTCGCCAGCCGTCTAGGCGTGCTGCCCACGGACCACGTCGGCTTCAGCTACGTGCAGCGCAAGCTGGACGCATGCCAGTTCATGCACGCGATGACGGCGCACAAGGTGTCCCCGGACGAGCTGCGGGATGTGTGGCGCCAGATGTCGCTGCCGACGGTGCGGCTGCACTGCCAATCCTTGACGCCCGCGCCCAAGTTGCGCCCGCTGGTCAAGTGCAAGCACTAATGTACTTAGTGTACTAATGTACTAAGTGCAAGCCGGTGGTCGGTAGCTCGGGCAGACTGGCAACCTGTTGGCCTTTTCAGACCAGCTGCGAAATGCGGCAACGCTTTCGTCGACATGTAGCTTTACTTTCAACGTTAAACATGCCACTCAACGTTGGCTCAACTCAACTCTTCTCTTTTCGATCGCCTCCTTACTACGATCTTATGTGTGTCGTTCTAGCGTCCCTACCTCCGATAAGATTTTCTTCCGTTACAATTAAGACAGTTGCTTCGTTAGTAGAGCTGTTCAACACACTTACGACTGATTCATCGATATTCATGCGCAGCATGCCTTGAATAGGTTACGAAATAGTCAATGGGCTTAGTTGTGGCCAAGCATGCATTGAATCAACAGAGCATTGCTGCCGGCTCACAATGAGTCTGTGCAGCGCTGCAGTCGAAATGTATGCTGCAGCGCTGCAGTGCATACATTTCGATATATTCGATTATGCGCTAACCAAACTAAGCTGACCATTGTGGTATGGTGCTTTTACATATTCTAGATTAATGCTATCATAATGTCATCGGCGTAGGGACAGGGGGCTGGGTAAGGGGCATGGACCTTTTTTTCTCATTTTTCTGTGCTTGAATCTGCTTATGTACTTAGTTAAAAAAGTGTGATGGCAAAAGGTTTGCCGAGATGAGAAAAGACCCAATTTGCAAATAAATCTTCCATAGTTGGGATGAGTTGGGTTCTCAAGACTAGATCACAGTTTCACTGCCCCCTATTTTTCGTGATAATACTACGTTCCTGCAGAATATTAACAATAAATACACGCTACAACACTGTGGATCAGTATTGTGTGCACTCGGATGGCAAGACAAGTCTGAGCCTCGGACTTCAAAGTACCGTATATTAGACGAGGTCTTGTCGGTGCGGGCCCGTCCTAGCTGGTGCAGATTTGGCGTGGATTTAGAGAAGCTGGTGCAGATTGGGGGTGGTGCAGATTTGGTAGGGTACGGTGCGGAGCTGTGATGTGGTGCCATGTGGTGCCAATGCTGCGCTTTGGGCAATAGTCGCAAAGGGCAAATATACTTAACCCTATTTACTGTCGGGTTGGGGGCGAATTCCGACCCCCCTTGAGGTTTTTCTCGTATGGGTCATTTCATAACTCAAACTCAGAATCTTCCAACTTGCTGGCGTTTAACCTAACATTCATTGCGCAATCGAGATGGTGCTACTTTTTTTTTCCAATTGAATTGTTAGCGAGGGGTCCAGACTAGTTTATTAGTGGGCGTTTTCGCACACTAAACCCGTTTTGACGACAAAATCTTTGCATGGTAAGCACTCATTGCAGTGAGTTGAGGTATTGAAGAGGAAGTGTGTAGCGAAAAAACAGACGACATCGTAGAAATTGATTGTTTTTTCAGATGGCTATCTCGAAATTTCAAAAATTTTTAATTTTGAAATCATTTTTTTTTACGTATTTTTTTCACAAAATTGATGCAAGTGTTTTTATTTTCAAGACGTTCAAAAAACCGGATGGTATTGTGCAGAAAAACATGGCCAGCAATTAATATGTGTTGAAAGTTTCGGGTGATATCTAAAAATTTGATGACCTCGATGTCAGGTCAAATGCTAACCTCCAATATAAGTATATGGTGAAAAAATTTTAAAAACGAGGGTTTCAAATACATTGCCAGCAGATCCAATTATTTCAGTATTCATGTCATCTTAGGCCCTTTCTTGAATGAAAAGGATTGAATTTTTTAGTCAGTACCTTTTGAAAGGTCATTTCAAGTCACCCAACACCTTTTTTATCAATAACTCTGTGACAAGAACGTCATAGAGACTCACAAATAGTCTCAAAATGTTTGTTCTCGTCATACGCGTCTTTTTGATATGCATTTTGACCGACTTACGGGCACCTTGACTTTGACCTGACCCTTGACCCGGAAGGTCAAATTTTCGATTTGACATATTTGAGATTGATTCGAACCCCGTTAGACGAGAGAAACACGATGGTACCAAAATAAGTGCTGTATATGCTTTAGATAAAAAGTTAATTAACGAACAAACATTTCTGAAAAAACAGGTTTGTTAAACATTTTTTGACCTCTTACAGTCCAAACCATTGACCCGAGTCATTTCTGATGGACTTTATGAGTGAAAAGACCAATTCAAACTGCTTACAGTGATTTTGTTTCGAGGATTTCCTCCTAGCTGCCATAGTTTCCGAGATAATCAAGGTTTTTCTAGAAAAATATCATGTTTGACACAAAATAAATTTTTGTACGTCATTTGACCTTGAAGATAATGAACCCAAGGTCACCAAAATTTGACAAAATAGAGTTCATTGTCGACCTTAGTCACACACCAGTTCATGTTTCTAGCCTTTATGGCAGCGGAGATCTGAAGGGGGCCGAATAAGCCCCCCCGACAGATTCGTATACTTTTCATCCCTCCAGGAATAGGGTTAACGAAAGCTTTATTTTTTTTCACATCAGGAACTAGCGCTAAATAAATGTCCTTTCGGCTTCTGATCCAATAACGGCGTTTACTGGTTCTGATGAGTTGGTGTGGATCTTTAGCTGGTCTAGTGCGAACTGGCGCGGATTTTTTTCCTGCTTGATCCGGGTTGGTGCGGATTTTGCAATGGGCTGGTGCGCCTCGTTGACTCCTGTGCCACACTTTGCAGTATGGGCCTGAGGTTTGGATATCGTATCGGGCCATACCGGCTCATTTTTAAGGCATGCCACCTAGCGGAGGATTTTGAAACCTTTAGTTGCGCTCGTGGCCATATTGATTCAGATTCGTTTTCAGATTTGTTTATTGCGGCTCCGTCCCCGCATATGCCAGGCTTTCAGTCAACATGTCAACAATATCGATAGAGTAGAGGCGCGGCACACGCACAAACACAAAACACACACAAAACACACACACACAAACACAAACACACACACACTATCACACACTAACACAATGCACATAGCAAACAAGTAATTCTGAGCACACGATACGGTCACTCACGGTTCGCTCCGAGCATATGAGCAAGGTCCGCTTAAAAAACGTGACATGTAGATAGTGTCCTGCATTGCTGTAGGCAGACCTTTAAACAATCTAGCATCTCCCCAAACAAGTCTGCGCTTCCCTGCCTCACTCCTCACTCTTGGCAGTCGCAGCTGCCCGTTCTGTCTAGTTCGTTGGGAGTGCTGAATACGCTCGAACATTTTTCGTAGGACTTCCGGTTCATCAAAACGCAAGATCGCTTTGTTATCCCTATTCCCTGCGGGAGGAAGATTCTGCCCCCCGGTAGTTTTTCGCCCGCCGCTTCTGAACCGTTACGTCTATCGTCTTGAAACTTTCGGACTTTTCCTAAGTATGAATGACGCGTGTTCTGTTAAAATTTTGAAAAAATCGATTCAGCAGAGGCGGCTCCAGGGTCATGTTTTTGAGAGGTCGTTACGAATGTGGGTGTGCGGCGCATACTTCCTTTCGTAGTTTGCGGTGGAAAAAAAACGTCAGAAACTAAGTCGATGCTTTATACATCATACATAATTGGATTATACACATTTTGGGGCAAAGGCGAACTCAGGTACCTAAAATGGGAGGCGATATTCTCCGTCAATTCTCCCCCCCCCCCACGCAGGTTAACGTAACTCTGGCCGCCCGCAGGGAATAGGGTTAAAGCTAGCTGGCGATACTCAAACAAACTGCGAGCTGTCAATATACCCAGCCGCTCTGCCTCATGCGATATCCTGTCGTACTTACTTTTCCCGGTGATGACGCGGGTGCAACTTCAAATAAGCAAGATGATAAAAAGCGTTCCGCACATGGTGCCCCCCACGTTGTTTACCTGAATCCGCCTATGCACAATTTGTTACATTTAAAACAAATTACAGCAACGAAGCCCACTTGTGACGTTCCCACGTCCCAAACACCAAGGAAAAACACATTTTTTATCCAAAACTTCCCCTATTTTTAATACCTGAGTACGCCTATGCTTTTTCATTTTTGTACTTGTCCTTTTTTACACATTGAAGAGCATGACATTGGAAGCTTAAAAACGTTTTTTGCATGAAAATCAGTCGCATGGCTACAATGACCTTTCATAAAACACTCAAAATTTTCGTGATTTTTCCCCCTAGCCCCTTTTTTAACAAAAGAGCGATTTCGGGGTTCATAAAAGAAAGATTTCGTCACGACGAATCGAATGGTGTTTGTGCCATCAAAATCAGCTGAGCGGTTCTCGAGATCTCTGGGGGGCAGAATCTGCCCCCCACACACACACACATACGCAGGTTAACGTAACTCTGGCCGCCCGCGGGGAATAGGGTTAAGGATTGATAAGGTTTCTCGCTTAGTTACTGCAATGTTCTCTGAAGTCGGGACGTCATTTCTGCTTTTGGTTATTGTCGGTGTCTGGTTCGCATGTATGTCGAGGCGAGAATGCGCAGCAAAAAAAGTCGTTAAGTAAAGTCGCCTTCTGTTCATTGTCTGCCACTGTTTCGCCATTGGGTAATTCAAGTGGCGGTATAACACGGTCTCTTTTACTGCCGATAGTTGATTTTAAAAATCTGATGATATTTATGGGGTCTATTTTTATATTCTAGAAGCTTGCTAAATTGTAGAGACAAATGGTCTGTTTTCAGTCGCCTGTTGAAGTCTGTTATTAGGTTGCGTTGCTGCTTCCATCTATGCCAGTCGTGTTGTGTTCGTTTTAGACGAGCTTGTCTGAATAGCCCATCTCTTTATCGAATATTTTTGCGAAGTTCACACGTCACCCACGGTTTGTCTTTAGTTCGAATGTGAACCGTTTTTACAGGTATGGAATTAAATGCTGCAGACAGAACTGCATGTGTAAACAGTTCAGTTGCTTCGTCAATATCCTTTTCTAATATATCTTGTCATCTTATATGTAAAAGCGTCTTTGTAAGCATGTCAACGTCCATATTGTCGTAGTCCCATATACGTTTTGTTATTGTCTTCGTTATTGGCTTTACAACTGCAATGGAAACATATATTGGGAAGTGGTCAATTTTTGAAAAAGTTGGTAAGACTCCACTTTCAACCACCAAGTTTCTTTTATTTGTTATAATAAGATCACGCAAATTTGTTATATTGTCGCTCAGTCTGGTCGGTTGATCAATGAGTTGTGTCAAATTCAAGGCGTCGAGGGTATGTTTCAGTCTGTTGTCAAGGACAGTGATCCCGCTATACCTAAGTGTACCTCATGTCAGAATGGAGATATATGTTGCCTACGTTTAGGTCGCCTAGTACCAAAATTGAAGAAGGTTGGAATGTTTCGGCTGTTCAAATGCTTTCCGTCAAATTAGTGAGAAAGTCCTGTGTATATTCTGAGTACAGATTTAGAGGTAAATAAATGCAGCAAGCTAAAAAATGTAACACATTTAATTTTAATTTGAGTCCAGATGCATTCCTCCTCTTCCATTTCAAGCTCACGAACCCGCGTTCCAGATATGGTGTTATGAAAATATATTGTAATGCCTCCTCCGTGTCTGTTTCTATGTTGTGTGAATGGAGCCTGAAAATCGTCAACCCTGTATACAGGGTGTCCCAGAATTACCCGAACATCTGTTTTAAAGTGAATATCGCTAATGCACTTACCGAAACAGAAGCTGACGGTTTCAAACTTTAATTAAATACTTCCTCAGGAGTCGACCTTGAACAACCAAAACCCTCCAAGGTCCGGTCGTGAACCCGTGTCAGTTTTGCTAGGTAAGGTTCAGCGGTTGGTTTGTTTTTCGTTTTGCGACCCAAGCGCTGAACCCGGCAACTTTCGGGCAATGGTTTACAGCCTTGGTTCCGCAACCAGAGCTGTTGGCATGATTTTTGCCGGACAGCCTCAAAAACAGTTGCGTGCCAGCGCGTAATGTGTTTGAGATCAAGTTGCACCCAACTTTACCGGTGGGTTGAAGCGCGCAAGTTGAAGAGACGACCTGGTCAGCAAGTCGGGCGCGACGAAAACCAAGCCTGCATCCGGTCGCCAAGAAAGTGATCGCGATGGCGGTTAACAAGCGCCACTAATCCACGCGCAAGCTGGGCCACCGCCTAACCAGGGTTGGCTACATCACATCGAAATCATCGGTGCATTGCTATCTCCGCGAAAAGTTATATTTGCGGTCTTCAAGGCTGAAAAACGCCAAAACTGACCAAAATGCAACGCACGCACCGCATCAAATTCGCAAGAGACTGCACACAAATTGGACCAAAAGGGACTGGAATCGCGTTGTGTGGTCCGATGTGGTCCGATGTGGTCCATTTGAACTTTTCAACCCCCATAATTGGCAAAACGACTGTGTGTGAGCGTCAGACGGTACCGACGTTCTCGCGGCTAAAACGGTCAAGCGTCCACAAAAAGTGCAAGTGTGGGGAATGATGAGCCATTGCACTCTCTCTGAGCTGCACGTGGTTCCCTCAAAAAACACCATAAATGCACAATAATACCGTCAGAAAATTATGGCAAAAGAAGGACCTGATGCTGTGAAACGGACGGCCACAGACGGATCGGTTTTGAAAAGAAAGTTGGTGGAAGATCAGGATCGAGCCATCTTCATGCAGGGCGGTGCGCCCCCTCAAACGACCCAAACAACTCAACAGTGGTGCAGAAATAAATTTCCCTGGGTTTTGGGAGAAAGCCATATGACCTGTAAATAGTCAGGACTATAGTTAAATTGAAAATCCTTTGGGCGTCATTCAAAAAAAGATTGATCAAGAAAACCTGTCACGAGCATCATCGGACTTATGCAACAGCTAAAGCGTTTTTTTCCCCGCAGCGGCCTTAAGCCATGTTCCGGGGGGGGGGGTAAATTAGATACATCTGGCAATTTTGGCCAGGAAGCAAAAATTACGTTAACCGGTTTATGTGAACCCGGAGCAAG
>VOPJ01001845.1:0-15307 GCA_014673585.1 Semibalanus balanoides | reverse complement strand
TAAAGAATAATCGGATTTGATAAGCACCGTGAATTCCTTTTTCCGCGCCCAGTCGCCCAATCTCATCGTTTAAAGTGTAGTTTTCTTTCAGCCAATGACCTTGACGAGTCCGCCACCACTACGTACCAAAATAAATTAATTGCGGCGATGTGCAATAATTATAAATGGTGATATTTTTTGCTTAAGCATTCTGTCCAAATTTGTAATGTCAGAAAACATTTAATGTCTCATTATATCTGATTTAAGCTCAATCTTAGGCATTAATAAAAAGTTATATTCCGAAGGGTTTTTGACTTTTACGAAGGGATTTTTATTTCCAAAATATTGATGAAGTTTTTTTTTTCCGACCGAGGTATTTTGCTGCTGATTGGTCCTCCGATTCTGGAGATACCAAATGAAATGAGTCAGTACACGTTGCCATGGCACCAACTGAAGTGCGGCAGATGCGTCAGATTCGTTTCATGCTGTTAACCACTGACATCCATAGATAACCACTGACATCCATAGGTAGTAATGGATGTCGGTGCTGTTAACAGGAATTTCAATGAATAAGTGCATCGCAGATTCATCCATTTGCAATAGCGTCAGCTGACGGTTGGTCAGTAGCAGTTAACTTGAATAGACGCTTCCATATACGAAGTGGTGAGAAGAAATCGCTAACAGTTCTTAGATCATTATAACAAATAAAATGAATGATTTTTTTTTTTGCGCTGCTTGGGTAAGCCTTTGATGCTGATTAAAAATCATAAGTGGTCCTTACGTCTGGTTTAAGCCGGTATTTGTGATATTATCCGAAAGAAGCGGTGTCCCTTTAACCCATGGTAACCTAAACCTATATAACCTGGCCATCACTGAGATACTGCTGCATCTTGATTGATTGTGAAAACACTTAACAGACTTAGCATATTTTGTTTAATAGCATGTCCCTGATTCACTGATACAGTGACGATATTAGCATGTCCCTGATTCACTGATACAGTGACGATATGAACGGCCACTACACACACAGACATATTGATCGTAGGCCCTCACTACTCTAAAGCATTCCTCAGCTCGTCAGTATAGGTACTCTGAGATTGCGAAATGATTCTGAGATAGCCTGCGCTGCTGCAGAGTAATGTGACCGATCGCCTGGAATCGGGAGAAGGCTTAAGTGGACTTCAGGTCGTAAAAATTCTCAGCTTACAGCTGACGTGCATGTTAACACAACGCAAGTCAATGTAAACACGAGTACGCTGCATGCCAGCTTTTAGAGAACACCGCGACGCGCATGTTCCAGAGACGCAAACAGCATGTAGGTACTCATCTTAAATGGACCTGCAGTACATGCACATTGCACGTACCTTTTCATGATATATGTCGCGTGCTTCTAACATTCCCGAAGCTTGGAAACGCAGCACTGAGCGGCCATAAACTGATAACGGGATTGTTACGCACATAAAGTGTTGTGATGATCGTATGATCCACTGCAGCTATGCCATTTGACCTTCGCCTCGATTTATTCGATACTTTGCCACTTTTTGTATCAGGGTGCTGTAAATATGGTGTAAATGGCACGCTGGTGTGTAATATTGCGTTATGACATAAATACAATGGTATACATATGTGTGAAAAGAATGCAAGCTGCTGTTGTGTGCTTCTGTTGGAATGCAGTTACAGCGGTGGTGGAGTATCTTCAGCGTGTTTGATACATATTTGCATATACTGTTGTATTTTGGACACTACCATAAGCATGTCAAGACACTACCATAAGCCTGTCAAAATGCAGTTTGTATGCATAGATCGTCCAGCGGAGCGGACGGGTTACCACTAGTATGATCTACTCGAATAATCATTCAGTTAACGATCGTAGTTAATGATGGGTGAAAACAAAGTCATTATCTCTGAAGTCTGAGCTGAATAAGCCATCTACAATTCACCGATCTGTTTGGTGTTCACGAATGTTTTTGCTGAAATATTTTCGTGTATAACACCGTTTTATTTGGTTTATTATAAATCCGACGTCCAACGGAGATAAGCCGAATAGTGGATAATCAAAACAAGGCCTGAATGCTAGGTAAACATGGAAGTTACGTACTGTTGTCTACATTTTATCTAGAAAATGGAAAACTATCGGATTGACCCTCGCCCCACTGGGCCTCTGGATTTTCCACGCCCTACTGGGGCGGCGTTGAACACCCCCTCGATTTCGGCTCCTATCGGACGTAGCGAAAAAAAAAACGTTCGAAAGCTCGTCGAAAATAAGATCGAAATGACTTGTCTTTTTATGCTCAGATCAATATTGAGTTTAACAGGGCCCAGGGGTCATCAAAGGTCCAAAATTTTATTTTTGCAAAATTTGTACGTGCAATAGTACATGATTGCCGGTTTCAATATCCGTGTTGCCTACTTTGGCACTGTCGGTTAAGTCCGCCCGAACATGTTGCCGAAAAATGGATTTTAGGAGTCAGGACTTATCCAAACAAAATAAACGAAGATAGAAAAGTTGTTCGGAATCCTTTGCTTTATACGAATCCGTCTTAAGTTTAAGAATTTTCGAAATTCATTTTTTTCACAATCTTGACCATGCATAATGGCCGCCCGAAAGTGTTGCCGAAAAATGGATTTAAGGTAGTCAGGAATTATTCAAATCCAAAAAACAGGAAATATAAAAGTTTGTTCAGAATTCGCTTACTGCATAACGTTATTCCACCCTCGCAATTTTCGAAATCCGGAATTTCATTTTCCAACCCTGCTCCGACCAATGGACCATGCCTATTATACATGTTTCTTCCTAACCAACCAACTCGTCTTGATCGCCTTCGCATCTGAGTGGCTTGATAACTGTCCCTGTGGGACATGCCGTCCTCGCGCGCGGGGCGGAGGTGTCGTCTGCTTGTCACCGGCTAATGGCCGATGTTAGTCCGTTGGCGGCGAACACGTCGGCAGCGCGCCAGAGCTCTCCCGATAGTACCGGCGTCGGCACCTCCGAGACAGACGCGTGCTGTTATAACACGCACCGTACATACATGAACGTCCGCGGTCGGCGGCCGATCAAACCGGCCACCCGACGAGCCGCCACACTAGGCGACGCTCACTTCGAACACCCGCTTTGACAACCGGCCCCGCCCGCCGCCACCGCCGCCACCGCAGCAGCAGCAGCAGCGCTTAACACCTCACCTCGCAGTGATGGAACGATTGATTGCAGCGGTTTATGGGCGCCTCCGACTGCACAAGCGCATTGCGAAACCTGCGCTAACGACGCGTCACCGGCTGGGCCACGTGAGTTGTTGTCCTTGCAGTGAGCGCGGACGCGCTGGGCGAAATGCGACAATGCGAGTCTGGTGGACGTGGTTCAACATTGGACACTGGGTAGTAACTAATGATGCCGATCGGTGATGTGACGTCGTGCGTACACCGGGCGGCATCGGGCAGCATCGGGCGGCATCGGGCGAGCGGCGGCGGGTCGTGGCGGGTCGTGGCGGGTCGTGGCGGTTCGTGGCGGTTCGTGGCGGGTCGTGGCGGGTCGTGGCGGGTCGTGGCGGGTCGTGGCGGGTCGTGGCGGGCGGCGGCGGGTCGTGGCGGGTCGTGGCGGGTCGTGGCGGGTCGTGGCGGGTCGTGGTGGGTCGTTGGTTGGGGTCCGTGGCGGGTCGTGGCGGTCGTGGGCGGGTCGTGGCGGGTCGTGGCGGGTCGTGGCGGGTCGTGGCGGGTCGTGGTGGGTCGTGGCGGGTCGTGGTGGGTCGTGGCGGGTCGTGGTGGGTCGTGGCGGGTCGTGGTGGGTCGTGGCGGGTTTCAGCCGCAGTTAGTGTCCGCTGACGGCCAGGTAACTCAATCAGGGCGGTGACGGGGTGGCGCCGGCCACTGACGTCTGATAACGTCTCTCCGTCAGCGGCTGTCGATGGCCCTCCGTCAGCGGCTGTCGATGGCCCGACTGACAGCCTCGCACGCGCTGGGCGGCCGCTGTCAGAGAGCGCCTCTAATGCGGCCGACACGCGCAGAGCAGGCGATGGCTATCGGGGGGTGGTCAGCTGTGACGGAGCAGGGTCAGCTGCAGATCAGAGCTGCTTACTACGCTGATGTAACACTGTTGACCGCTCCCTCCCTCCCGGAGAGCTCACACGGCGCCGGTACTACGCTGAAGTAACACTGGCGCGAGCTCCCTCCCGGAGAGCTTCACAGGGCGCCGGTTACTACGCTTGATGTAACACTGGCCGAGCTCCCTCCCGGAGAGGCTCACAGGGCGCCGGTACTACGCTGATGTAACACTGGCCGAGCTCCCTCCCGGAGAGCTCACACGGCGCTGGCAGACAGCGTGAGACGAGGCAGCACTCGGCACACACCTACTATTTTGGGTGCACATAGTAAAGTTATACTTTGCTTGGTTATATAATGATTTAATTTTGACCAATGTGCAATGTGATACAAAACTTGTTAAAGGTTAAATGCTACAACTGTAGAACAGGTTTTGCTTATTTACGTTTGCATCACGTCATCAAGAGATTAAGAACATCGCTTTATCCGTGATTTAATGCAATGTAACTTTCTAGGTGAATTAAAAGGTCGTTAATTAATTATTAAAACTAAAAGTCGGCTTATTCTTAAATATACCGATTACGCAACTGCAGCTGTCGTCACCTACATGTCATTCTAAGATATGATAAAAGTCTCAGATCTATGATGTCGAGACGTCACATAGCTCTGCTGTCAACACGAGATCACTACAGCGAGTTATGTGCATTGCTAATGGCCAGCAGTGCAAACGCCACCGCATTACCTGATCACTGGAGCACAATCCGCCGGACCGCCGCGCCGGTCACCATAATATAGGTGGTGTTTGTTTGAGGATAGCGAGGATAAAAATAGTCCCACCACAATATTTCACTTTAGCTTTTATGTTATTACGAGCGAACGCGAAGCGCGAGCGAGTCCTCACTGAATACCGGATTTTGTTCAAATATCAGCGGCCGACCCGGCCCGGCCCGGTCCGACCCGGCCAGACCATAACGCTTGTCAGAAGCTTATATCTTTTGAATCCCGCATCCGATTGACAAGCAGTCTTCGCCATCTGATAGCCCCATTCAATGTCATTATGTTATTGGCATGTTTCGTCTCACGTGAGGGAATTCAAGCTGGCACGTTGATCACGTGCCGCGTTCAGCGGTGCAGAAACTAATCTGCTTGCTGAGAATCGGCTTGGAGGTTTGATTTGAAAAAGCCTGAAATTTGGTGTTGGTTATACACACCACTAGCCAATGTTTCGCAAGGTCAATTGGGTCGCACTGCACGTGCGCACGTTGCACCCCTGTTCCGTCCACGAATTACCTACAAAACATCTTGCATTAATCCGGACTATATCTCGACACCAGAGTCGCAACAGACAGGATCAAACACCAGTTGCGTAGAGAAACGATCCGGCCCGGCGCATTGCGTTATTGCCGGTCAGCGGGCAGTAGGTATGTTGCAAAGTCCACTGGGCCCCCCTTCCCCCCGCCCCCTCTCCTTCCCCTGTACAAGCGCAAATTTATGGTTTATGACGTTCTTAAGATTTAAATCAGTGCTCGGCACTATGAGAGTTGAAGCGATGAAATATCACCAATGTGTAGCCAATGTACCATCTCTTAAAATGCATTTGTAAATTTCAGGTGAATGCAATAATTCGCTGCTAAAATCCGTCTGTAGTATATATATATATATATATATATATGCCAAATTTATAATATTACCTTCATTACACCGCCGTAGCGTCAAAACCAAGGGGTGCTAAACGATACAAATGATGCAGCTGTAAAGCACAATCAAATCCATCTAATACCCACCCAAAAAGTATTTTTACTTACAATCATGAAGCTTATAATTGCAAGTTTAAAAGAACACTGCAAAACCTATTAAGTTCAAAGTATCGATTTAGTTCGTATCCACTTGTGACGGCAAAACAACCCATAGTGAAAACAATTGAAAAGCATGCAATCTCCGTAGGGTGGATAGTGGATACGAAATTGACGCTGTTTTATTCGGGCTCGCTCGTCCTTCGCCGTTTAAGGCGTCTTACTGGTAATAATTACGGTATCCTTCTCATCATCTCGAGCTGGCAGCTGCTGTCAAGCTTCTGTCGAGCTGCTGTACATACATACAGCTTCTGTCAGCTAGACACGGCTAGAAACGGGCAGCAGCAGGGACGGCGAATACAAACAGAAGGATTCACGTATCACGGCCAATGGCTACACAGATGTACTAACAGAAGAAATCACCGTTACACGCTCGCAAGCATATGCAAAACATTTATACATGTTTGCACATACAACTCAAACAAAAGTGGACTAACAGACACACGGACACACGGACACGGACACACGGACTCACAGACACACCGTCACACAGACACACACGCACGCACGCACATTCGTACACACGCATGCACCTACACACAAACACACAGACATACATACGCGCAGACACACAGACATACCACAGACACACAGCGCACACACTATATTAGATTAATAGGTTCACCGACTCACGGGTAAGCCCACACACGGAAGTGCGAACTGGAGTCGTTCGAACACACGGGAGGCTCGATATGTCACACCAGCACCACTCTGCTGCGTATGAATTATGTATGCACGTCTGTGAGACGTGTCAGTGTGCGGGCTGAGGAGGCGATAGTGCCGGATCAGCAGCGGCAGCAGTGGGAGGCTGAGGCGATACCACACGGAGACCTGCTGGTGCAAATCGCAGTTGACACGGGAGGTGGTCTGATGGAATCGCAGTTGACACGGGAGGTGGTCTGATGGATCTCAATTGAACACGGAATATGTCGAATGGATCGCAGTTGACACGGGAGTGGTCCTATGGATCGCAGTTGACAGGGAGATGGCTGATGGATCTCAATTGAAACACGGAAATATATCTGATGGATCCGCAAGTTGACACGGGAAGGTGGGTTGAATGACGCAGTTGACATGGGAGATGGTCTGATGGATCGCAGTTTGACAAGAGATGTGGTCTGATGGATCGCAGTTGAACTGGAAGGTGGTTAGAGGATCGCAGTTGACACGGGAGGTGGGTCTGATGGATCGCAGTTGACACGGAGGTGTATGAATGGATCTCAGTTGACACAGAAAATGATCTGATGGATCTCAGTTTGACACGGGAGGTGGTCTGATTGGAGGTCTCAAGTTGACACGGAGGTGGGTCTATGGATCTCAGTTGACACGGGAGGTAGTCTGAGGATCTCAGGTTGACAGGGAGGTGTCTGATGATCTTCAATTGACATGGAAGATGGTATGATGGATCGCAGTTGAACACGGAGTGGTCTGATGGATCTCAGTTGACACGGGAGGTGGTCTGATGGATCTCAGTTGACACGGGAAGTGGTCTCATGGATCGCAGTTGACACAGAGGTGGTCTGATGGATCTCAGTTGACATAAAAGGTGGTCTGATGGATCTCAGATGACATGGAAGATGGTATGATGGATCGCAGTTGACACGGGAGGTGGTCGGATGGATCGCAGTTGACACGGAAGATGGTCTGATGGATCTCAGTTGACACGGGAGTTGGTATGATGGATCGCAGTTGACACGGGGGTGGTGCTTGATGGATCTCAGTTTAGACACGGAGTATGGTATGATGGATCGCAGTTGACACGGGGGTGGTCTGATGGATCTCAGTTGACACGGGATGTGGTCTGATGGATCTCAGTTGACACGGTAGATGGTCTGATGGATCGCAGTTGACACGGGAAGCATATAGTTGGACGGGTGCAAACGCGGCGGCCCCCCGGAGCGCCTGTAAACTGGGTGTGTTCGATCGGTGTCGATCGGTGGCCTCCTCCGCAGCCGAGCCGAGCCGAGCCGAGCCGAGCCGAGCCGAGCTGAGACGACTGTGCAGTGTGCAGCAGAGCAGGTGATCGCCGTTGCCGCGGCAGGTGAGGCTTACATTGGCTTATTATCAGGCACGTGCTGCGGCTCCTGCTGTCGTGTAGTGCCGGGTTTTTATCAGACATTACCGCCAGGGCCATTCGGTGGATTCAGCCGATTATGGATTCTAGTAAGATCGATTGCCCAAAAATGGCTTTGATTGAATGTGGTGGTATCACGTGAACTTAACTGGGACGAGGATGCTCGCTGGCTTGTTGTACTCCAGCTCTATGTAATTGGTGATGGATATGGTGCCTTAATTTTTGACTGGACATTTAAATAGGACTTAAATAAAACATTCGGCTTTATTCGTTTAAATTTCAGATGATTTTATTTAACATTTTTTTCCGAATGTTTTGTATAGATGGCTTTCCGAGGTCAGGACCCGCGCTAAGCAGAGCCTGTTCGCTGGTCTCGGACCTCAACCAACGCGATCGCGCAATTCCTGTTGGCCGGCAGAATTTAGAGACGAAAGTTTTACGTGCCCGACATACCTGGACACGGTATGTCGGGCTTTTCAAGGCTTTCACTTGAAGAAAGGTTTAAAAATTAGATGGCTTGGGTATTTGCTATGTTGTTGCATAAGTACAATCATTTTGTACTTGTTAATTAACAATTGATTTTTGCTATAGCTTAAGTCGTTATGAATGTGAAATAAATGCAGTCATATACTTGAAATGTACACCGAAACAAGCGTTTCTCCATACACGAATATTTTGTTCTATTGACGTGTGCAGTGGCCTGCATCGCTCGGGCCTTTCCCTCGGAGCTCCAGAAGACATCTCCGAATTTCACAATATATCACAAGGCGCATGGACAATAGACTAGTGTCGCCACCAAGTGATGATGGTTTTATGCATCAGGAGCGAGTACCCTTAACTACCAGCTTTCTCGCACGTCAACTCAGGACATCAGGAAATATCAGGAAATGGTTTACCGCGAATTCATACCTATAAAGCTAGAAGAGCATGATGATACTGTGGTACTCTTAAGTCTACATTTGAAGATACCACAAGTAAGAACTGGATTGAAATACAAAAGAAAGGTTGCATAATCTCCGACGTATATGTAACTCTGAAAGTACTTCGAATAAGTGGCACTATACGACTACTTTCCCTCTCACTGGAAGACCTGCCTCAGTGCACAAGCTGCTGCATCACAATGGTGCACCGCTGCACAGTGCACATAGTCCGCAAATCAGCCACATCCCAGCCGACTCCCAATCTCCGCGCCCGTATCGTATCCGTCCCGTCCCGTACAGTCCCGTAAAGCCAGCTGTCATGGGCGAGGTCGCTCGCTTCGCCAAATATGTGGCTGGCGTGGCGTCAGCGTCACGCTCGTCTCCACCGGTCCCGTCTCCAGTGGTCTCGACTCGATCGGCCGGTTGTTGCCGGTCGGTCTCGGAGCTGCATAGCTGGTCCAGCACCAGCTGTCGGCTTACTCTGATGGCACGAGCTGATGGCGCTCCGCCGCCACCGCCACCGCCGCCCCGGGCACCTGTCAGACCTTGGTGGGCGGCGGCGGCGGCGGCACGTGACGCTCGGTACGCTCGATACGCCTGGAGCGCCCCCCCCCTCAGCCCCCCTCCCCAGCCGCTGCAGCGTTTCTTGAGGTATTACTCAGAATAGAGACTCGACTCAGCGTCGAGAGTCAGACTCATTTGACTCTGACTCAGCTCATGTTTATAGTCGGAGTTTGAGTCATTCTGAAGATTGTGAGTTGAACTGAGTCGTAGTAGAGTCAACAGTTCGAACCTGAGTCAAGTAGATATGAGTCGGCTGAATTTGTGTGAAGTCAATTTGGGTCGACAAGAAAGAGGCTCAATTGTATTATGCATATTACCATTCGATCTCGTGTACTATTGGCGTTTTTTCACGATGAATATTTGCGCGAAATGTTTTAAACATTTTTAAAATGATTTCAAATTTATTTAGTAGTAGAACGATTTTCACGATGGACTAATTTGCGAAATAATGTTTTCTAATCCTGCGCCCACACGGTGACCCTATAGGCGAGGGGTTTACAACATTGGTCGCAATTTAGTTGAGGCCATCGTTTTGAAGAGATGGCTACTACTAAAACATTTTAAAATTTTTAAAAGCATTTCGCGCGAATAATCCATCATGAAAACGGCTTTTATCGTAATTCTAACAGCAGTAGCGTAAACTAGTGTATTCATTGAAAGGTTTCATTTTCCTTAGACTGGAATACCTGTGAAATTGTCAGCCCCGTTATAGCCTCAGGTATCTTTTCGAGGTCGCGCAAACCTGTAATTTGCAGTGCGTTATTTCCCATACATTCAGCATTACACGTTTAAATGGGGAAAGTCAGGCATTAAAATAGCACGTGCATTACACCGCACTTTTGGAGTATGGAAGAAATAGTGTTAACAATTTTCCAAAGGTGTGGTAATATATGTTTTACCATATGCCGAGATATCCCTTTAACGTTAGCACGTGAGGGCGGTATAACATTTCAGCTCAATGTTATTTGATCTGGGAAAACATTTCTGCCCCGGGCCCCGAAATGTTTTCCCAAATCTCGTGCAAATAGTATAAAGAGTGAAAAGGTGACTTAATGAACTAGAGTTTAGAAAAGAGTGAAAAGAGGTGTATGAAATTAGAAAAGAGTGTGGATCTATTGAATCTTGATTTTCTTTATTCAACTTCGTCGCCGAGGTTGAAACCCAAGAGATGGTAGGAAAATATGGCTTTAGAGGCTGGTCATTTCAAGCCGCATATGGTAAATTTCGATACCACACTGGGGCGTCGGAATAATTCTTTGGGACCTCGGTCGTGCTTGAATTCCGCCTCGACCTTCGGTCTTGGCGAATATTCAGCTCGGACCTCGGTCCCAAATAATTATTTTCCCGGCCCCGTGTGGTATTATATAGTCCCGCCCGTTGCTAGGCTGTCCCGCCCTCTGCTAAATCTATGACGTAGGTCTGTATGACGTCATACGATGACGTAAAAGAGCATTATGGGTAATGTTTTATTCCTGAATATATAGTATAGGGTGATCTGTTTCTTTCACTACGCAACGTTTGACCCATCGCTGATACAAGCTTTCGATATCGTGATATGTATGATATATTGTATAACACAAAACACACCAATCAAGGACCGGCACGTATTTAAGGCCCTAGATATGGAGACGTATCCACCTATTACAAGAACGTATGCACCTATTACAAGACGCACCTGTTACAAGAATGCACCTATTACTAATATGTTTGCACTATGCACTATTTCAGACGGAGTGAGTGAGACCGGCGAAGCGTCGAACGAACGTAGTTCTTACAGATGGCCAAAATCCGTCTGCTATCTTGCTTGCTTTGCGAAGGCGTGGGTTCAGGATAACTGCCGTTCACTGCACTGATTTATGCAAAAGCATACACTGAAATTGGGCGTAAAATAACACATGGTATCAGGCTATCGTGGAAATATTAACACAAATGAAGAAACTCTCACACATCCATAGATAAAAAAACTGAAGTAATCTTACAGGATAGCACGTGCTTTTTGACTTCGAATTCACCTCCGCAGGTGAGGAATCGAATAAAAAATAACTTAAGTCCACAGAAAGGTGCAGTAAGTATTTGTAATACATGTACAATAATATTGTTATAATAGTATTTGTTTACTATTGCATCAAAACAACAATGCTTATCAGCTGCCGGACACAAATGAAATAACTCGCTCCGTCTGCTTCATGCCATGCATGCCTTACTAGTACAAGAACATACAAAAACGTTTGCACCTGTTTTTGGATCCAAATCCACAATAGTCATGTCTTCTAATCCTGATGTTTTGGCCTCCTCTTCGAGCTTTTGGATCCAGTAGGCTCTTTGTCTCTTTGCTCTTGGTTGCATCTATCTCTTCAAGCAACTTTTTCATCACGGTTTCAGGGATGTCATTCACCCCATCTTTTCCCATACAACTTTTAACAATATCACAATTTGAATGTTCTGGTTCAGACATTATTTGCCTTTGGTGCTAAGCAAGCATATATGATAAGTACTTTCATACCCTTGGGCTGGTAATTTAGTGATCTCACATCGTTTTTGTTTTAATCGAAAATACCTCGGACCTACCGGTCCTTGGTACTTTAGAAAAAAACATGGTGAGATTATGAAATTGTCCCAGCCCGGACAGGAGTACATTATCTCCCATTTAAATCATGTGGGTCATATAAACCTTTATAGTTTATATCATCAGAATCATCCAAAACCATATAGCAATGCGTTTTTTTTTTTAATTATAAAATTATGAAATTTCACAAAGTGAAGCTCAAATCACGTGATTGTATAATATGGCCACTTAAAATTGGGATTTTAGTCCGCCAGGATTCACTTCGATATGTAATTTATTAGTGGTAGAAAAGTTGGAAACAAGCTTCTTTCTCTAAATATTGTATTCATATTTATGAATTTGGAAACATCATGGTCAAAAGCACATCTATGATAATAAATTGTATACGTGCTAGAAGTAGGGAGCTCAGCTCCACAACATTATATTTGCCTCGTCGAGCTGCATTTAATGATGCATAGTATGACCCCTGCAGGTCGCTGCATGAACTCATGGTCACGTGTCCTAGGGTTAACTTCCCAAAATGACCTGGCAGAGTCATTCAAAAGATAATTTGTTGAAACATGTTGTTTTTTTAGTTTGCAAATTTGCACATGTTTAACTCAAGATGATACATCATGAGCTACTTGTATAGCATTCTCGATATGTAAATAAGGATTCGAAATCTTGATGTCTTGAGGATCTACAGACAATATCGGCGAAATATTGAATTATGTTAACATTTGATCTTCATCACTGAGTGGCATAGCTGCCACGTGATTTGAAGGGCCCCCAGCCACTTATTTGCATTACACTAAACAAAACATACTAATTTACCAACAAAATCACAAATTTTAACTGAGTACCTTACGAAATCACGTGACTTGACTTAAAGGGACTGTCCCACCTTCCAAAAAAATGTGTACAATATGTTAGTCGTTATGTCAGCTGCAAAACTCGATGAACGTGAATAGCTTGCTGACACCATCTATGTACTATTTCTTGTGAAGCAGGACGGAACTCACGGCTCAGTAGATTTCATAAAAAATATGAGATCTTATATAGAGTGTGGCTGTATGACTTCCTATATGAAGAGAATTTTGAAAAGAAGAAAGACCCTTCACCGCGTGTGTTCATAAAGTAGGATAGGTATGGCTAATGGATTGGTCGCATAAAGAGCTGTAAAACAACGACTGAAGCGTAGCTAATCGAATCATTAGCAAAAAGAGACTACGACATCGGCTTCTCGAACTGCTACCATTCTCATGATAATACACGGGCTAGGCGATGTGTACAGATTGCAAAAGTCAAAGTCCTAATACGCTGTGATTCGAGCCTCAGCTGGTGGTTGAGCGTGTAGTTGATTATCCTTACAATAGTTAACGAATGCGTAAGCTATCACGCTAGAACTAGTTGCTTACTCTCTAACTTCTCAAATCGTATAAGTGTAAGTGGGACAGTCCCTTAAAGGGTCACTGTAGTCATGGTAACTGATATAGTTTTCCTCGATGCAAAAAAACTACATTAAAAAATATGCGGCTTCATAATTGCGGCTTCTGAAGAGTATAAAACGGGTCGTAAGAAACTTACCACGAAAAACACGAAATCGCTCGACATGATCATTCGAAATTATTAGGTATGTTTTGCTCAGGTCAATATTGAGGTCACCAGAGGTCATCAAAGGTTCAATTTTCCGGTTTTAAGACTCCGATTCGAGAAAAAATGCACCAGGAACAATGGCTGCTAATTGCTAGGAACAAATGGGGAAAAAATTGAAAGTTCTTGAAAAATACAATTGTTTACGTGTCCTCAAATTTTAGTTCAGTTCATTAGTTAAAGGGAATATAGCACCTTGGGAAAAGTATGTAGAATGATGTAGAAGAGTGCCCTGATAACGGTTCTGGCATTCATTTTTGCGAAAAAGGTCGAAATTTGTAGTAATTTGAAAAATATACAAATTTGTACATGTGACGTCACAACAATATTGCGTCATCAAAACGAGTTGTGACGTCAAAAGTAGGTATCGAACGGTAAAACTCGGTTCTTGAATTAGACGCGTAAAAACGTAAACATTTTCGTTCGCCGGTTCCCTGACTCGCGAGTAGCATTAGACGCCATTACAAATGTGTAAATGTTTGCACCATGGTTCTGTAAGTGTGTTGTTCATAAGTGGAGAATCGTTTCCATAGTTGGAGTGGCCAAATGATATTATATTGCTATTTTTTATATTTGCATTGCTTGGGCTGACAAGATGCTCCAGTACATTTGCATTGCATTACACAAAAATGAAATGTTTTGAGTGAACACCTATTGACAAATAGCTTTGTGAACCAGCAGAAAGTCCATAGCCTGTGTGGACAATGGCGATAAAGTAATTTCTTGTTGTCAACAAGAGGGAAAGTTGCATATGAACTTTTATTCAGACGACAAGAGTGGGAAAATTATAGCTTGTGTGAATAAAGAGCGCAAAGTCTATTATGCATAGGTCCGGGAACAGGGGGGCGCGGGGCGCTTGCCCCCCCCGACTTTGGGAACCGCGGGGGGGCGCCCCCCCCCTTGCGTGATCTTACGATCGCGTAAACAAATATTAAGGACATCGAAGTGTGAGTTTTTTGAAAAATTATGCAAACATCACACTTTTACTCATGTGTACTTGATATTTGTTATTTGTCAGCAAGGTTCTGTGTAAAAAAACCTGATGCAACAAGCCAGGGTCGTCGCCACCAGGGGAAGGGGGGCGGTGGCGAACTCCCCAGGATCGCCTTATCAGTAGCTTACAAATCTCTTCTTAAACGTCAAAATGCCTTACAAATAAGTTGTGTGTCAAATACAACGTTGGTGGGCCAAGAAACACGTCTCCTGATATGCAGCATGACCTACTTGGGTCACCACTTGACCTTGACCTGAGTTCATTTCTTAAAGTTGACCTAACGTGACAAAAAATAATTTAATTAAATGCGCCTTGATGAGACAAACACGATGGCTTAAACTTTTTTAAACTTTTTTGCGTGATCTTTATTAGATAAAAAGAAGTAAGAAAAAAGATGACTTGTATGACCTATAGAGCCTAAACTAAGGTCATTTTTAGGAAATTTAGCTAGTTGCAAAATTCAATGGCTGTCGATTGTTTTTTGTTTATTTTGCTTCTACGTTAAACCACCATTGGATGGGGGGGCGAAAAACACCCCTCAGAGATTTTCACAATAGCTCACAAATGAACAGTGTTATCAACGATAAACTTGTGGTGCCTTAAACTACATCAATTTGACGTCTTCAGTGCAACAATTAGACAATTTCAACTAAAATTGTTCGCGTTATATTAAATTTAGTGACGTCACTACAC
>VOPJ01001844.1:0-15289 GCA_014673585.1 Semibalanus balanoides | reverse complement strand
AAATAGCTCAATACTAGTAAATTTCCCTCTCCTCGGCAATGGCCAATTGGCTAGCCAGGAGGAAAAAAAAATCGACCTGAAACCTTCAACACATATTTATTGGCATGTTGTCTCTTACATATATTCCGGTTTTATGAAAGCTCGTGAAAATAAGAGCTCACATCATTTTGCCAAACAAATAAGTAAAAAAAAAGATATGAAATTTCGAGATTGCCATCTGAAAGAACAATCATTTCTCTACCGATGACTGTTTTCGCTAATACTTTTCTACAACACGCAACTCTCCACGACTGCTTAACCATGCGACGGTTTTGTGTCAAAACGGCCGAACACGCCACCTACAAACTATCTTGGACCCCCTCCTAATGATTTAATTTGGGGAAAAAAAAACACACACCATTCGATGCGCAATGAAATGTTAGGAAAAGTCAGCAGGTTTGAAGATTCTGGGTAGAGTTATAAATGAACTATACGCGAAAAACCTCAAGGGGGCCGATTCGACCCCCCTGCCCCCTCCGACGGTAATAGGGTGGTTTTCAATGGTCTCATATGACACATATATTTTATATTTTTGCTATTCTCACTTGGCCGCACCCGGTGCACTATGTCATAACTGCTTACCAGATGTGGCCATATGTGTTTAGCAGCCGTTAACACCAAAAATATCTCGATTTACAGTTAGCTCATATGAATGCCAGTGAGGCTTGTAGTGTTATTGCAGCAGACTGTTTCGTCTGATTAAATAACCTCCTTCATGCCTTTGGGCCGAGGGTGGGGTCAAAAGACATCCCATCCCGTTTCCGCTTTATCTAATTGACTAACAGTGGTTTGAGGAAAAATAACGTACTGTCTCGCGACGAGACGGTAAAAACAACCAAATCATTTACGGTGTCCTTAGGAGTGGCTGATTCGGAAAAATCAAATATATTATTAACAAAATAGCTGTACGTGATTACCGCGAGTTACTGGGGGAGTGGCATATTTATAGCCCCCTCCCGTTATTTTGCAACTGAGTCTTCCTATAACACAGCGGGTATCGTCACTAAACATCAATGTACGCTGTGGTCTAACACATTTGACATGTATGTTGCCTGAAGAGCAAAGATGAGGCTTGTAGAAGTCAACGGAAATGCCTCAGCAGTGACGTCTATGTCTGCGTTTTTCGTTAAGAAATAAAGTCTGCGGGGAAAACGCTGGTCAAAAGTACAAGTTCTTAACATAAACTCATTGTCAAATAACAAAATGCTCGGCTAATTGACTTTTCAGCTCAGATAATAATCAGTCGGCTATCAAACTGCAATCTTCGCTATTTTCAAATTTACTGAAATCAACATTTGATAAATCCAGACATTTTTTTTGTTTTTACAAATTTTCAAAAAAAATCCGAATTAAAAAAATATATTAAATGTTCAAGGAGCCCATATGAATGATGTGTAGCAAGTTTGAAGTTCATATCTTTAAAGTGCTGACTTTACGTACAATCTTCAAAGACAAATATGTACCACCTTTACAGCATAACCATTCATAAAAATATGCATTTATGTTTTTGTGTTTTTCTTCTATTTATATTTGGATACAAACAATGTTCTAAAGTCATTTTTTCGCGTTCTAGTCGAAAAACGAACCCACAAACATGTGTAACAGCTCCTAATGACCGTAATCTGCGGTTTGATCTCGTAACCTCGGATGACCTTGACCCGACCCAAGGTCAAAAACAGCTTAGAATGGTAATTTGAAGTGTCAGATACACGAACCATACCGATTATCAAACTATTATGCGTTTAATCGCATTTTGAGCGGCAATTCCATCCGCCGACTTGATGATTACGGTCAAACATTTTGTCTTTGACGTGACCTGTGACGTCATTCAGTGACTATGAGAATTTGCAATATTAAGTTTCCTCATACTTCGTTCACATACTTTCGCTCTTGGTACCGTAGAGAGGCACACGTTCTCAAAAGTTTTTCTACAGTCGTCTTTGCGGCACAACAGATCGCCAATGTCAAGATCACTCAGCAACCACCCACAGAACTACACCGATCCTCACTACGCGACACTGATTAACAATTTCAGTGATTCGAGACAGCTATGGTACCTCTGGTTACAGGGCCATCCATTTGTCATGTTAAGCCCAATAGAATTCGAGCAAGCAGGTGTCGAGCCGGTATCTAAGCGCCTCAGGCGAGGTCTGGGTCCAAAGTTGACTCGCACTGTGAATACTGCTAACGCGGGGAGCACTACTTAACTTAATATTACTTTGTCTTGGAAACTGAACTCTGTTCCGTGTTTGAAAAGGCAAAACAATACCAGACTTCAGTAAATGCATGTGTCATGCGTCAGTAGCTATTCTTCTAGGGTGCAGGATATCCTATCAGCAAGCGCGCCCATGTCCCCCGTACCGCCGCACAGGGCCGGGCGCCGCGCGCCGTCCGAAACGCGTGACATGGGCTAGGAAAAACGGCCATATCGGCCAGCTCAACCCTATCTTACCATATATATATGAACGCCATTTCCTCACGCGTTGTAGGCTCATCTTTTGCAGGTTGGCTGAATCTGTACAACCACTGCGAATTTTTTGCCGAGTCTACGGAAAGTTTGACGTCGTTAAAAGTCATTTCGTCTGTTTACACTCATAATCAAATTAATTAGAGAAAGTGTGAGTTCAAGTAAAAACTTGTAAAACAAATGGACTTGACTCGTTAGCAAATCTTCAGAGATTCCACACTATTTATTAATTTAGGCAAAATATCACCCAGTATTCAGCGAGCATACCCGGCTGCAACCTTTGAGTATTTTCAAACCGCCCAGATGCAAAAAAGTAGATCGCATAGGTCATCGTCATTACTTTGCGCTACATCAGGGTGGGTCCCGAATCGCTCAAAACCAGCAATTATCCATGGTTTCTATGCTGCTTGAAAGAATTTCTTTGTCAAAAATATATTGGTTTTAAGTGGATGCTCGACAACTCACATTTTGCCATTATGGCCACATCTGGAAGGCAGTTATGACATAGTGCGGTGTGGTGAAATGAGACACTATGTTTCTTGGCATGCTTTGGGCATTTCACGGGTAAAAGGGGACAATTCTAGGCTTTTCCAGAACACGAGTTGAATGTTTTTGTCACTTCATACAACAAACAGTCTACAAATCGCAGAATCATCGCTTCTGAAAATACATTTCATATTGCTGTTATGGCCAATAGGATTGCAAGTTTCCGTAATGTTTCACCTTGACACATGACACCAAAGGCTGACAAACTTGTGCTTTTTCAGCTGTCCTGTTACACTGAGACAAAACAAGAAAGGGAAACACGTTCTGTTCACGTTTCGTTCTGTTGGAGGTGGGAGTTTTCGCAATACAGATGGTTAGGGAAGGGGTTAACCCTATTCCTGGAGGGATGACAATATTACTAATCTGTCGGGGGGGGGCTTATTTCGGCCCCCTTTCAGATCTCCGCTGCCAGAAGCAGCTAAAAAACATGAAACTTGGTGTGTGGACTAAGGTCGACATGAACTCTATTTTGTCAAATTTTGTGACCTTGGGCGTCATTATCTTCAGGTCAAATGACGTCATCAAAAGTTATTTTTGTCAAAACATGATATTTTCAGGAAACCTTGCCATATCTCGGAAACTATGGCAGCTAAGAGGAATCCGAAAAAATCACTGTTAAGTGGTTTTAATTGTCTTTCACTGTAAGGCATTAGAAATGACATCAGGTCAATGGTTTGGACTGTAGAGGTCAACGAATGTTTAAAAAAATGTTTTTCAGCAAATGTTTGTTCGTTAATAACTTTTTATCTAAAGTATATACACACTTATTTTGGTACCATCGTGTTTCTCTTGTCATTGCATTGCGAATCATATAAATTTTGTCAAATCGAAAATTTGACCCCGGTCAAGGTCACAGGTCCAGGTCAGGTTGACGTAAGTCGTTTCAAATGCTATATTCCAAAGCGAGTCCATTTCGCGTATTGACAGACAACATTTTGAGACCATTGTGAGTCTCTTGATATTCTTGTCACGAGTTACTGATCAAAATGTGTTGGTGACTTGAATGAACCTTTCAAAAGGTCACTGACTAAAAAAATTTCATCCATTTTCATCACACGAAGGGCCTAAGATGTACATGAATCTTGTAATATTAATTGGATGATTGCAATTGTATAAACCCTCGTTTTCAATTTTTTTATCTATTTATTCTTATATTGTGAAGTGTTTAGCTATTTTTGATCCTTGACATCAGGTCATCAATATTTTAATTATTCACCTGAAACTTTCAACACATATTATTGGACATGTTTTTCTCTCACATACCCCAATCCCGGTTTTTGAAAACGTCTGGAAAATTAAAAAATTGCATCATTTTTTGAAAAAAAAGTTTCAAAAAAATTTGGATGGATTCAAAATTCAAAATTTTTGAATTTATCGAGATAGCCATCTGGAAAAAAACAATCAACCTCTACCGATTCGTCTGGTTATTCTTAACCACTTTCTTCTATCAAAAACACAACTCTCCACGAGTGTTAACCATGCATAAAGATTTTGTGGGTCAAAACGGTCCCGAACACGCAAACCCCTAAAAACTTCCTGTGGACCCCTTCTAATGATTCAATTTGGAAAAAGTACACCATTCTGATGCGCAAATGAAATGTTCAGGAAAATCAGCAAGATTGGAGATTCTGAGTGAGTTATGAATGACCGTCCGGCGAAAAACCTCAAGGGGACGATTCGCCCCCCCCCCCCCGACAGTAATAGGGTTAAGGATTGCAGGGTTCCCATTAAATCAATAAGTAGGCACTCCTCCTTAACCTAACTTCATGTCCTGTCACTCATGTTTTCAGAATGACAGGAAAAGTTTGGTAATAATGAAATGGCTGGGCTTCCCCTGTATTAAAGTCCCATCCCTGTATTATATTCCGGCAATATTAAAACAGTTAAGTCCTGCACGAGCTGTTGTGGTCAGGGAGAAGGGATGGCATTGATTCGGACCCAGGACCCTACAATCAACAGACAACCGCCTCAAAATGCATTATACCAGGAATTTAGCTCAAGACGTGTGCAGAACATACTACATAGCCAATATGATTGTCAAATCGGATGAATAATCTGCTATAAATATTAAACATACTTTTCATACTTGACCTGAATTAAGCTCAGGAATAAATGGCAGTCACATTTTCCCAAATTTTGGTTCTGGTGAGAAGTTGTATTGCTTTGACGGAAAACTACATTTTTATATTAGCGAAGGATGAAGAGTGCTCAAATTCCTATAAATTCCTACCATATGGTGAAAGTTTAAAGGGACACTGCCACCTTCCAAAAAGTTCTCAAATGTACGCCATTTGTGGTGCAAAATATGAAGTTCATTGCAGTCTGAACACGATATGACATTCGTTTCTCACAAAAAGTGCTTCAATTTCATAAAAAAATACTGTCTTTAGTATTTGGGCTGATGACGCTCATATGAAGGCATTTGGGGAAAATAGGAGAAACCTTCACGCTTCCATATGTCATGACTAGTGTTCATGGCCTAATGTGATGACCAAAATGTAAAACAAGTCGACTATCATCAACATTTAGTAAAGAGTGACGACGTCATCGGACCCTGGTCCCCATGATTCAAATACACTGGGGACTGGGGATTTTACAGATGTCAAAATCAAACTCAAATTTCTTTGTGATTCGACCTCGGTGGTTGTTTTAACTTTACATATACATAATTTCCAATGCCAAGCAGCAAAATGGCTATCTCAATCAAATATAATGTTAAGGTGGGCTAGTGTCCTTTAACCTTTGTACTCATTAAATAAATGCACATCAAATTAAAAGACGTGCGTACCTCGTATCTCATTTAATTCATCATATTTTGATTGACATCACAATCCATAAAAAATATATTTCAAATATTTACTACAAGAGCTTAAAGGAAATATTTTTTACCATATGCGAGATATCCCTGTAACTTAGCACGTGAGGGCCGTTATAACATTTCAAGCTCAATGTTATTTGATTGGGAAAACTTTTTCTGCCCGGGCCGAAATGTTTCCAACATCTCGTTGCAAATAGATATAAAGAGTGAAAGGTGACTTAATGAACTAGGTGTAGAAAAAGTAGCAAAAAGAGTGTGTGAAATTAAGAAAAGAGTGGGATCTGTATGAACTCTCTTGATTTTCTTTATTAACTCAATCGCCGTGGTTAAAACTAAAGATATGGTGGAAGATATGGGCTTCATTTTGGTCCATTTATTCAGCGGCATATGGTAAATTTCATACTACCACACGGGTTGGCCGGGAATAATTCTTTGGCACCTCGTCGCGTTGCTGAATTTCCGCCCTCGACCTTCGGTCTCTTGCGGAATAATTCAGCTCGGACTCAGGTCCCAAAAATTATTTCCCGGCCCCGTTGTGGTATATATCTCGGCATCTTTCAAAATTTTAGTTCTGAGCCCGTCTTTACAAAAAAAAAGTCGAGACCGGGCTCCAATTTGTTTAAGAATGGATTCAGGACTGAATACTGCTATTGTTTGGGCACAATGGTAGGATACCAACATTGTATTTGGCTTTGCTGCTACAAATCTGAAGCACTATTTCGACGCTAAACATCTCCTGCGCCGAGTTATGGGCACATGAAATACAAAAAAAAATCGAGCCAGTGGCTCGATTATTTTTTATAAGAACGGCCTCTGGTGAGTAGTTTTATAGCTTTGATAGCAAACTACATTAATATCATAGCAGAGAATGATAACTTATTAATTTCCTACCGTATGGGGAAAATTTGGACCTTTGGTACTCATTCAATAAATAAACATCAAATTTAAAGTCGTATGTACTTCATATCACACTTCATCCCAATGTCTCACTTAACCCCATAGTACGCATAAACACAAACCAGGTGAGCGGAGCCCAGCAGTAGTTGCAATATGGTTTACCTTTGTGCGTTCCTTCCTTTCCTTCTCTCTCCGTTCCATATCCTCCTTTTGTACTTTGGCCAGGTCCTCGTAGTAGGACTGCTTTCCCCAGATGGACGGGTCATATAGTTCCTGATAACATAAGGGTGGAAACACATACTAGGAAATAGGCAAGAGCAGGCACAATGTACCAAATGTTTAGTCAAAGAATATTCCGTTGTTTTTAAGTTGTTATTCAGCTGTTTAGCTTTGGACTGTTTAATCAAACCGTAACAGCAAACAAAACGAAAAGTAAATTCAATGCATTCCCAAACATTATGCCATACACAATGAGTCTTCGAAATAAATCATCATGGATCTGCCACTCAAATTTGACTGAAATATTCCACTCCTGTTGGGATACTATGGGTATCACAAACATATAGCTGCGTGTCATGATGATCATGAGTACCTCTATAGCGCATGTTCGCTCGTGTTAAGGTCAGTACCATCACAAGCTAGCCGACTCACCAGCAGTAACCCCCAGTCCTCCCAGCCAACTGACCGGCGGGTAGTTTGTGCCGAACTCGTCGATGTCGCAGAACTGGATCAGCTTCTCATAGATGGAGGGGTTGCGGAAGTCCTTGTGCGCGCGCAGCTTGTCGTTCATGTCGGCACCCGTGCGCTGTCTCTCGTGACACAGCTTCGCCACCATCTCCTGTTGAGGAGGGAACATTCCGTCAGCTGACTGTATCAGGCATGTGGCATCGAAGAAGAAAATAACGAATAAATAATGTGTCACGACCGGGCACGCTGGGTAAGAAACCAGTCGAATAAGTAGATGAATTCGTTGTAACAGCCAACCGCCATATATTTGAGTAACATTGCAACAGACATAACAACAATTCCAAACAGCAGCTTCAAACAAATAACAAATTATAATATCTCACCAATTAAACATTCAACACGTATTGGATATAAAACCGTTAACAGGGTACAACAGGCTCATCTATATCACGACCCACCACATCAACAACCATGACACATCAACCCCATCAAAAGCTGCATCCCCAATCCCCTGTTCATTTTTCGCTACCCTGCAGTTCCTTGGAGCACTGGGCCTATACCACCCTCCATTTCCTTGGGGGCACCAACTCCACACCAACCTGTATATCCTTGGAGCAGCGCCCGACCGGTTCTGACGGGATGAGGTCGCCGTCAGACCCGGCCGCAGCCCCGGCGGCCGCAGACGCGTCTCCGGCGGCGCCCTGATCGGTCGCCTCGTCATCGGAGCGCGAGATGTCCATGTCGTCACTGCCGGCTTCCAGGTAGTCATCGCTGTCCTGGCCATCATCCGGGTCTCCGAGGTACGACACGAGACGAGCGGGACGGTCTGGCAGGAGAGAGCGGGACGGGGGCGTCATCATCACACGAGACGACGGGACGGTCTGGCAAGGAGAGAGCGGGAACGGGGGCGTCATCATCACACGAGACGAGCGGGACGTCTGGCAAAGGAGAGCGGGACAGGGGTATCATCACACGAGACGAGCGGGAACGGTCTGGCAGGAGAGAGGCGGGAGCGGGGGCGTCCCAATCATCACACGAACGACGGGACGGTCCCCTGGCAGGAGAGAGCGGGACGGGGGCGTCATCATCACACGAGACGAGCGGGACGGCTGGCAAGGAGAGAGCGGGACGGGGGGCGGTCCCATCATCACACGAGACGAGCGGGACGGTCGGCAGGAGAGAGCGGGACCGGGGGCGTCCATCATCACACGAGACCGAGCGGGACGGTCTGGCAGGAGAAAGCGGAACGGGGGCGTATATCACACGAGACGAAGCGGGACGGGTCTGGCAGGAGAGAGCGGGACGGGGCGTCCATCATCAATCACGAAGACAGCGGGACGGTCTTGGCAGGAAGAAAGAGCGGAGGGGCGTCATCATCAACGAGACGAGCGGACGTCTGGAAGGAGAGAAGCGGGAACGGGGCGTCATCATCAACACGAGACGAGCGGAACGGTTGGCAGGAGAGAGCGGGGACCGGGGGCGTCATCATCCACGGAGACGAGCGGGAGGTCTTGGCGGACGAGGCGGGACGGGGGGCGTCATCACACGAGACAAGCGGACAGTCTGGCAAGGAGAGAGCGGACGGGGGCGTATCAATACACGAGACGAAGCGGGACGGTCTGGCAGGAGAGAGCGGGAACGGGGGCGCTCACAGTCACACAGACGAGCGGGACGGTCTGCAGGAGAGAGCGGGACGGGGCGTCATCATCACACGAGACGAGCGGACGGTTTGGCAGGAGAGAGCGGGACGGGGCGTCATCAATCACACGAGACGAGCGGGAACGGTATGCAGGAGAGAGCGGGACGGGGGCGTCATCACACGAGACGAGCGGGACGGTCGGCAGGAGAGAGCGGGACGGGGGCGTCATCATCAACGAGACGAGCGGACCGGTCTGGCAGGAGAAGAGCGGGACGGGGGCGTCATCACACGAGACGAGCGGGACGTCTGGCAGGAGAGAGCGGGACGGGGGCGTCATCTCACACGAGACGAGCGGACGGTCTGGCAGGAAGAGAGCGGACGGGGGCGTCATCATCCACGAGACGTAGCGGGACGGTCTGGAGGAGGCGCGGGAGGGGGCGTCATCTCAACGAGACGAGCGGACGTCTGGCCAGGGAGAGCGGGACGGGGGCGTCCATCATACCACGAGACGAGCGGTGACGGTCTGGCAGGAGAGAGCGGACGGGGGCGTCCATCACACGAAGACGAGCGGCGACGGTCTGGCAGGAAGAAGCGGGACGGGGCGTCAATTCATCACACGAGACGAAGCGAGACGTCTGGCCAGGAGAGAGGGGAACGGGGCGTCATCATCACAACGAGACGAGCGGGACGGTCTGGCAGGAGAGCGAGCGGGACGGGGGCGTCATCATCACACGAGACGAGCGGGACGGTCTGGCAGGAGAGGAGCGGGACGGGGGCGGTCATCATCAACCACGAGACGAGCAGGAACGGTCGGCAAGGAGAGAGCGGGATGGGGGCGTCATCACACGAGACCGAGCGGACGGGTCTGGCAGGAGAGAGCGGGACGGGCGTCACAATCACAACGAGACGAGTGGGACGGTCTGGCAGGAGAGAGCGGGACGGGGCGTTCATATCACACGAGACGAAGCGGACGGTCTGACAAGAGAGAGCGGGACGGGGGCGTCATCATCACACGAGACGAAGCGGGACGGTCTGGCAGGGAGAGAGCGGGACGGAGGCGTCATCAAGTCACACGAGACGAGCGGGACGGTTCTGGCAGGAGAGAAGCGGACGGGGGGTCATCATCACACGAGACGAGCGGGACGTCTGGCAAGAGAGAGCGGGACGGGGCGTCAAATCATCACACGAGAGACGAAACGGGAGGTCCCTGGCAGGAGAGAAGCGGGACGGGGGCGTCATCATCACACGAGACGAGCGGGACGGTCTGGCAGGAGAGAGCGGGACGGGGGCGTCATCATCAGAAGAGAGCGGGACGGGGGCGTCATCATCAGGAGAGGTCTGTCAGTAGCTGAGAGGGGAGAGGAGGGAGCGATGGAGGCAAAGGACATTGAGAAGCGAGAACGTCGACGGACATAATCCATATAACGGTGGCAAATTTGATGGTATGCTACCTACACAACATACACCATCGGGTACTATTAGCCATCAACATATTTGAAAGAATGAAGGATGGAGAGCATCCAACAATTATATATCGTTTGTCTGTTATTAATTGTAAGAAAATCAAAACAGCTTTGTAACCATGCAGCAGGGTTTCTCATACAAAGGTATTCACTGCTGGTCAGTAGCCAACTCTGATCTGGTGATAAACAGAGCTGCACAGTGCACAACATAATCGTGAATAGTATTAGACAAGATCGGCCACAGTTTGGTTAGTGTCACAACATAGAGGAGACATGCTGCACAGCGTTGGATTTCTGGCCACTTTCTGGTCCCGGTACTTTGCTCTCTTCAATGAGTTACTCCCGTTTGTGCCTCAGCCCTTCGGGTCAAGCTAAATCCTGAGGTCATGCTGGCGGCCACATTCCCCCTGTGGAGGGTGCAACTTGTTGCACAACTGAGTTAATATTCTGGACTCTAGAACTATTACCTAGATTATGAAATATAATAACATATTTTCCAAAGTATTAACTTCGTACCACGCTATATACCCTCTTATATTCTGTAGTCAAGAATATTACTATTCTGGGGTTCAGAATATAACTCATTTGTGAACAAAAGTTTTGCATCTAACTGGTGTTTACTGAGCGTTCGCTGAACCCAAAAGGCTGAGGCCGAAACGGGAGTAACACTTTTGAAAGAAGGAAAACACCCGGACCAGAAGACGCCAGAAATCCAACACTGGAACATGCATATCAGTCTCACAAAATAAGTAACTAGTGTCCCCCAAATTTTCGATTTGGGTTTGGAAGAATACACCCAACTGTGAATAATTTTCCACTCTCATTCTCCATCATAGGAATGAATTTTCCACTCCCAAATTATTCATGTTAATATTGATTCTGATATAAATAAATATTGACTAAAAAATACATGATTTCAATGAAAACCACTGCTTTTCATATTCAAAACTGTAATCAATATCATACCATTTTCTACATAATTTTCCACTCTTATGGTCTTTTTGGGGTCAAATTTACCACTCTGACACCCAAGCCAAAATGGAATCTTGGGACACTGAGAACTAACTGAGAACAACTGACAACTGACCGAGAGCAAGCAACTGAGAACATAGTGAGAGCACATGGGAGCCTTTAATTTATATATCAAAGTAAAATTTGATAGATGTGATAAAATACTCTGAAAACTGCACCCTAGAAATTTAGGAACATCACACAAACTGGGGGGAAGGCAGCGATATTTTGCTCTCGCCTTGTCCCCCAAATACATATTTATTTGCAAATTTGAGCTGTTCTTGTCCTGACAAATCTTTTGCCATTACAATTGCTCTCACCCAACAAAATAAAATGCTTTAGCACACAAAAAACAACACTGAAAAGAGAAAAGGCCATGCCTCCTGCTACTACATCTATGCTGCAAGTGCACAGGCCTCCACACTTCATAAGCTTCTCAAGCTCTGGCTCCTGACACTGTTCCTTACACATCATTCAGCATCAAGTCTTACAATTCCAAGCTAACTCAGTGCAGTGCTCTGAGCTCAGAGCCAGTGAATCCTAATTATACAGTGAAAGACTAGAGACATCAATATCCTGATAGCATGAACAAGAACCTATACAGCTGACCTCTCAATGGTTTAACTTTGGCTACACTGTCAGGACAAAAAAGGATCAACCTCACACACTAAAAATAGTTCAGTACAGAAAGCGACAGTTAAAGGAAAATAATCACCATTTATTTTATAGCAACAATTTCTGAGCCTCTAACCTCCTCAAAGTTGCTCAAACTTCAACTGCTCTGTGACTGTGTTAAAGAATACGACTGGACCAAGTGGGAGCAACTTTAAGGAGGTTAGAGGTGCGATGGAAACAGGCCCATACTGTGCATAAAATGGTGCACTGACAGGCACATTAGTCAAAGATTACCCAAATGACACTATAAAATGGAAAAAAATAACCTAAATATTGGATGTCAGAATTCTTACCAAAATTTGAACTGCTTTCTTCATCAACCTGTTTGACCTCTTCCTGCTGTCGGCCATCAGGGCCTTCACTGGAACTTTGAATTGGCTGATCAGGTGGATGTGAATCATCTTCCCCCTCTGAATCAGTGTACTGCGCACTTAAACTGTTCAGAGCTGACATATTGAGTCAAAAGTGAAAATCGGCTGAAAGGCCAATGGATTCCACTGCCAATCCACGCCCTGCTTTCACCTTGATGTTTACGGTTATCACACACAAATATACATGGTCTGTATATTTTTAGCTTCAGTTTTTGTAAAATGTCGATAGTGAAAAATTATACTCTGAAATGACACTATCGTAAACTCAATAAAGGCAGATTTGGTAAGACGACAGAGACATCCGCATCTGCGCACTTTTAACACATATAATCCAAATAATACACAAGCGTTTGATTCCAGAATTCGCCGCACTGCGCCAGATACGAGATTATTTGCAAGAGCTTTAAAAATTTCTATGCAGAGAAGGGATTTCAGAATCAAATCGCGACGGCTAAAAAATAATAAAAGTATATTTTGTTCTAAGAAACCACACCGCCCTGAAGCACATATATATATAAATATATATATATATATATATATATATATATATATATATATAATATATATTATATATAACATCACAGGGTAGCTAATGCCGGGCTAGGCGCTAAAAAACTGGATAAATTCAGGCCCGTCAAGTTAGCAAACATATTCCGTATTCCAAATTTAGCACGAGTCCGATTTAGCCAAAATTTTGTGAGTAGGGGGTCAATTGCTGAGATATTCACGAATATGCTATCGATTTTTCGAATAGCCTTAACAGTTTTGTCTCTATTGGTCAATCAAAAGTTTAACAAATGGTTTTCGTGAACTTTGATGATCCCTTAGAGTCAAAGTAGGTCAGCTACTAAAAAACCGGTGGGCATATTCGTAAATATCTCGGCAAGAAATTGACCTACTCACAAATTTTTAGCTAAATCGGACCGTTGCTAAATTTGAATACGAGTTATGTTGCTACATGACGGGTCTGAATTTTATCCCAGTTTTTAGCGCTAAGCCTATGCCGCTGCGACCCCATTGGCCGAGTTGTCTAATGACGGCGGCCGTACTGGTGACTCACAGAGCAGTCGGCCGGCTGTGTTTAAAGGATAGGCGGCGGCACCAGGATGACATTTTACAATAATATTGAGAGAACTAACGTTGTCAAGCTAGCAGCGGTGGATATCAAATCTGTAGATGGAGATTGTAGCTGAAACGGACCCCTTCAGAATGGGCCCAAAAGCTCTTAAATGATAGAACTTAACCGTTCTGATCACAATGAGCACAAAAGGCTAAGCTCGGCCCGCCCCTAATTTAAGAAGTTACAATAGGTCAAAGGTCAAGGTCATAAAAACGGACCCCTACGATTTCGCTGAAAATCTGCAATATGATTTAAGTTTGACCTCCTGATTACGATAAGCATAAAAGCTAAGCTCGGCCCGCCATAGTTTAGGAGGAATAAGGGATCAAAGTTCAAGGTCATAAAAACGGACCCCTATGATTTCAATGAAAATGCCCAATAACATACAGTTTAACCTTCTGATTACGATAGGCATAAAAGCTAAGCTCGGCCCGCCATAGTCAAAAAGTTACAAAGTGTCAAAAATTAAAGGTCACAAAAACGGACCCCTACGATTTTGATGAAAATTTACAATACAATGGAGTTTACCTTTTTAATAACGATAGGCATAAAAGCTAAGCTCGGCCCGCCTTAGTTTAGGAGAAACCAGGGATCAAAGTTCAAGGTCATAAAAACGGACCCCTACGATTTCAATGAAAATGACCACTAAGATACAGTTTAACCTTCTGATAACGATAGGCATAACAGCTAAGCTCGGTTCGCCCTAGCTAAAAAGTTACAACGAGTGAAAAAATCAAGGTTATAAAAGTGGACCCCTACGATTTCACTGAAAATCTACAGAATGATCAAGTTTGGCCTTTTGATTACCATAGGCATGGAAGCTTAGCTCGGCCCGCCCTATTTAAAAAGAATCAATGAATCAAAAATTAAAGGTTATAAAAGTGGACCCCTACAATTTGGCTTTAAGTCTACTAAATGATCCACTTTGACCATCTGATTACGATCAACATAAATTATAAGCTCGGTCCTGCGTAAGGGTCAAAGCTGATAGGGCTTATAGGAAACAAAGGGTCAAAGGTTAAGGTCATGAAAGCGGACCCCTACGATTTTTATTAAATTATACAACATGATACAGTTTTACCCTCTGATTACGATAAGCATAAAAGCTAACCTCGGCCCACCCCAATTAAAACGTTACAATGGGTCAAATATCAAGGCAATACAAGTAGATCCCTAGGATTTCGCTGAAAATCTACAATTATGATTTAGTTTGACCTTCTGATAACGACCACCAGGAAGGCATGGCAGAAGGGTATTAGGTCAAACCACCAGCAGGTGGGATATCAGGTCAGACTACAAAGCGGCAGCATACCAAATCAGATCAACAGGGGGCAGGGTACCAGGCCAGACGACCACCCAAGAACAGGGTACCAGGTCAAAACACCAGGGGAGGGTACCAGGTCAAACCACCAAAAGCAAGGTACCAGGTCACACCACCAGAGGGTCAGGGTACCAGATTTGACCACCAGAGGCTCTGGGTACCGGGTCAGACCACCAGGGGCAGGGCAATAGGATACCAGGTCAGAACACCGGGGGAGGTACCAGGTCAGACCACC
>VOPJ01001843.1:0-15293 GCA_014673585.1 Semibalanus balanoides | reverse complement strand
GAGGGCTGACTTAGGTGGCCAAAGGGGCTCTTAGGCCTCTGTAGGGTCCCTTAGGCCTACTGATGACCCCCTCAGGCCGACTGAGGAACCCCTCAGGCCGACATAGAGTCCCTTCAGCCTTACAGAGGCCCTGTCGGGACAAAAGGGGCCCCTTCAAGCTATCCGAGAGACCCCTCAGGCCACCAGAGAGCCCCTCACTCCAACATAGGACCCGCAGACCAACAGAAGGCACCACATTTCGACAGAGAGCCCATTCATACCAATAGACGGTCCCCTCAGACCGATAGACGGTACCTCGGTACCTCAGGCCGATCAAGGGCCCTCTCATGCCGACCGAGGGCCCCTTCAGGCCTACTGTGAGGGCCCGACAGACTGACAGAGGGCCTCCTCAGACCGACAGAGGGCCCCCTCAGGTCGTCAGAGTCATAGACCACGCAAGAAGCGTGTTTTTTATTACATCAATAAGGTAGGACAGTTGTCTTTACATTAATTCAGAGGCACTTAAGTGTTTTCCGAGGTTCTTTAGGTCAGAGTGCCCCCTCAAAGGCGCTCTGGAGTTTCAATTGTGATGCAGAGCAATCAAGGCCTTTGAGTATCAACATGGACTCACACATTGGATCAGATGCGGCCTTTTAGAGACGCATAAGCTAGTATCCTTCGTACATTGGGTGACATTGCAATCCAAGGGGCCCCTCAGCAAAGGCCCCCTTCCCGAAAAATGGCACAAAAAATAAAAATATAACGGATTTAGGCCACTATATTTTGCAGGGCCCTAAAAAAAGTCGCTAAAAGGGACGTCGCCCACCATCTTTTAGTGAACAAGTCGGTCCATTGGGGGCTACGTGCACCTGTGCCTCCTGCTAGTGCCTCAGTGCACGAAATCGGTCCTGTGCCCACGGTGCTCTCGCACAATTTTGCCGTATTTCGCCGGCCTGGCCAAATACGGCGATTTGTTTGGTGGAATGTACACCAAGTGTTCTGAAACTGTACATTTGTGGAAAATTGACACTCCTAAATAAATCATATTTTTCACCTCGCAAAAAAAATATTCCAAGCCGAGTTTTCACCACGTGTAATATTCGAGAAAAAGAGAGCGCATCGCCACCAGCCACCGCTCATGAATGATACATAGAGATGACATCAAAGCCCGCCCACATTGGCAACATCCGCTAGTCGGCAACCTCGCAATTCTGCATGTAAATATCTAACTTCAGTTATACATTAGACAATAATTACAACCAAAATGTGCATGAGAAGCTCGGCATATAGGTCCGGCAATGGCACACGAGCTCAGACACAGCTCCAAGCCCGGCGCGCGGCTCCAATGGTCTTGAAAAATTTTTCTGCTCTAATCACAATCATTATATAAATTGATGTTAATTAGTATATCATGCATGCAATTTTGAAGAAAAGACAGCAGGCTTTAAAAAACAAATTAAATACAGAACAACAATGCACAAATACTTGGTTAGCATTTACTACATTGGCAGACGGAATATTGCAAATAAGAGAGAATTCATGACCGTTTAGTAATTTAAGTAGCCTCGAAAAAGTGAGGTAAAAACGAGGTCGATTGACACCCTGGCGGATCTTAGCTCCAATATCATAATCTACCGATCGGCCACGGATATGGGTGCCTTTAATTGTTAGAGCAATCGATTATCTATATTTTTGCGAAGTTTCATCAACATCCATCAAAATAATTCCGTCGAAATCTTAAATTCTGATTTACCATGCACTTTCTTCGATGCTTATGTACCCCAAGTAGAAAGGCTACGGCGTGTATGGTTTTGAAAAGATTGCAAAAGAATAAGAGGCTTTCGACGAAATGTAATTTACGTTCTATTGGAGCAGATAATTTTCAACAAATTACGGCTAAGTTCTCATCATATTTTCATATTTTGTGTTTGTTTTTTTAAATAAGTTTCCCGAAGTGCCGAGCTAGCTCCGGCAAGAAAATGTTCAGGGTGTCAAGTGACACCCTGGAAATATATGAAGATAAACTTAAAAAGACGACGTTTTCCAGACCTTTGTTTATTTTTTCTGGTTAATCAATTAATTTTGATCTTTGTATCAAAGTTTCTTANTTAACGTAATATTGCAGCAGATGAAAGTATCAATAGATTACGGTGAAGTTCTCATCATACTTTCATATTTTGTGTTTGTTTTTTAATAAGTTTCTCGAAGTGCCAAGCAAGCTCCGGCAAGACAATGTGCAGGGTGTCAAGTGGCCCTCTGGAAATATGTGAAGATACGCCTAAAAAGACGACATATTCCAGACCTTTGTTTTAACTTTTCTGTTTCAGCAATGAATTGTGATCGTTGTGACAAAGTTTCTTACTGTTTCGAAACGTATTAACCCGCGCCCCACTGGGGGGTTGACCCCCCCCCCCCCTGTGGTTTTATCGAGATGACGAAAAACGGCGGCGCGTAGCGCCGCCAAATTTGGGATAACTTATCATTGATCTTTTCTGCAAATTTAATTAAATTATAAGTTTTGTAACGGATCAGGTCAGGTCACCAGGTCGGGTCAGTCAAGTGACCCCACCTCCCAAAAATTTGCGGTCGTGCCATGACCACGTTTCTAAGGGATCTATATCAAACTTCAATGATTGCATTAAGCTATCAGTATTGATAAAATGTTAATCTCGGATTTTTGTCATCGGTGACCTGAGGTCGGGTCAATTTTGTGACCTCCCCATTATAAGTCAACATATAATTATTCAAATGCTTCCTTTTCGAGGATATCAGTCAAATTCCTTATGGATAATATTATCATAAGATAAAACGTATGATCAAAGTGCATGTTTTGTTCAGTGACCCATATGGGGTCATCTGAGGTCATCCGAGGTCGTCAATACCTTTTAGCCAATAACTCTTGACATATTGCCGATAGAAAAGTAAAACTTTCACCAATGTGTTTATCTCGTCGAGGCACGTCTCCTGATATGCAATATAACCTACTTGGGTCACCACTTGACCTTGACCTGAGATCATTTTTTAGGTTGACCTAACATGGTAAAAATTAACAAATTTCAAGACGCCTTGACGAGTATAACACGATGGTGTAAACAGTATTGCGGTATCTTTATCAGGACAGAAGTTGTTTGCGATAACCATTGTTGCCATAAATCTACATTTTTGCCTTTTATGACTAAGAGTCTAAACTATTGACCTGAGGTCAAATTTGAGGACATACCGTTTTTATGTTTTGTTTCCAATGGCTGGTGACTGCTTTTTCCGTTTGCTTCTAGATAGCATAGTTCCCGAGATATTTGGGGGTTTCTGGAGCGATTTCCTAAAACTGGAAAATTTGACCTTCCGTTGACCTGAATTTTGACCTGAGCGAAAACAAATCAGAAATAGTTTCCAATTGATGACGGTTCGAACTGTGTTATTGGTTTTGGTCTACGTGCCATAGGAGCCGAGTTAGAGGGGAGTGTTCAAATGCTGCCCCCCCCCCAGTAGGGCGCGGGAAATGCAGAGGCCCAGTGGTGCGCGAATCCACCTGGCAATTTACCTCGCCGTTTTCCTGGGTGTTGAAAATTAGCAGCGGCATTCCAGTGAAAAGATGGCGCACCAATGACGATTACTTGGCGTAACTCAACCCTATTAATGGCTCCCTATCCCTTAGAATAGGGAGCCTCCTGGCAGGCTCCCTATTAGTGGCGGGGGAGCATATTCGCCCCCCCCCCCGGAGATCTCGAGATCTTCCCGTTCGATAAAAAAACGTTGCTCGATTCCCCACAACACAATGTACATTTTTTTTAAATGTATATGGGGGCAATGGGGTAAAAAAAAATGGATGTATTTTTGATCCAACACAGCTGCCATGTTTATCGACCGATTTTATCGCAACTAATAGGGATCGACAGATATTGAGTAGCAAATTGTTACAGTATGACGATTTGTGAAAGTCCGAGAATCATAGGCGTGTGCACTGTGCAGGTTACTAAATTGGGGGTAAAGTAAAAGCGTAATTTAACTGTTTTTATGGCTTTTTCTGGATAAATCAGAATCAGATGTATTCTTAACATATCCAGAAAACTGGCTATTCTATGTTAAAGGGAGAGTGCCACCTTGCGGGCCGATATTGGGTTTTTGGTGTGTATCGGTAGATTAAGCGTGTTCCGATGGTCAGCCTGCAAAGTCTGGTTCCCGGAAACTGACCCTGTTAGATCAAAAAAGACTAAGGCACCTCCAATGATTGGCAATCATTGTAAAATTGGAATCGCCTACGGCACTATTTTGAATCACTTCCTTTGCGGGCTAAAATTTATTTTGAAATTTGGCAAACTCACATCATCCCTTTCTGTCAAACGCTCGCACTGAGCGTGAAACACGTTTTTATCTCTGGTGACATCTGCGGACAGTTGAAGGTAATCCCAAAGCGCGTTTTTTCCCAAGCATCGCTCGCTGACGTACTGGGAGACAGTGGTAAAACAAACGGTTATGCAATCGGACAATGTTCATTTCCTTACCTGCAGAAGAATCCGTTTTTAACATAGTGTACGACCCCCCCGAGATTATAAACATCGCGCTGACTATCGTAGACGTGTAGGCGCTTGATAGGCCTTAATGAAGCTTTAGCGCGCCCCCCCCAAAAAAAACAAACATATAAACATCATTCTGTCAGTCAACTTTAAAAAACAAAAGGCGTATGCAGTTAATTATATTGTCAACAATCTTAGCCTCTTTTAATAAAATAACCTAATGAAAAACAGCAAGAATAGCAGAATATTTGAGGCTCGACTTTGGGCTGTAAAAAGGTTAAGTGACATACCCTCTAACACAGATAAACGTGTTCAAAGTCAGGCCGCGGTGAATTCACAAGACTGGCTTTGGGCGCAGGAGCATAGGCTTATACAACCGGTAGTGACGATCTAATGGCAAGTATCTAAAGAGTACTAGTACCCTAAGCCTTATGGTAGGGTATGCCACGCCCAGCAACTGTACACATTTCTGACGACAGATTAATTCCAAAACCGGATTTGCAAACACGTATTTTGCTTCCCTGTCATCATGCATAGAAGCAGTTGAAAATAATAAAACGATACAGTTTAATATGAAAGAATAAAAATTTAATGAAAACATAGCGGCTCAGCTTTACGTGGCGAGCATCTATCGGCAAGTATCTAAGTACTAGTAGAGTGTGCCATCGCCCATCAAGGCGGCCGTCAATGAAATTAGTGCTGTCACAATCGGGGGCAGAACGATATGGAGTGAGAAAAAAAGAAAATGCTTTGCCGGATACATTGCTTTAGGGAATGTTGAGCAAGAGCATGCATGACAATTAATTCCCAGCATTCATTTAAGCTGCTTTTTAGAAATCCTCCCGAGGTGGCACTATCCCTTTAAGTTACAATGACAATACATGATAAAACATACAGTACAATACTATACAGTGTACACTTATCATTCAACCACTATTTATCCGACTTTTGGTAGGGCGGGGCGTACTGTTCGTTCCAGTTATCTAGGGCCATATAACTGAAAGACCGGCGCTGCAGTTCGGTTCTTATCAGCGGTAGCTGTAAGAGCGGTTCCGCTGCTGATCGTGTTGCGCAGTCTGTCACCTGACATCGATAGGTGAGTAGGTTAGCAAAGGCGTTAGGTTAGGTAGGTTAGGTGAGTAGGTTAGGTGTGTATTCGCTGCTCATATGTCTGTTCAGGAGCGCGACATCGCAGGTCTCGATCATATTTTCAATAGACGGCCAGCCCAGCTCGGTCAGTGCTGCGGTGACGTGGGCGTATTTCTTTAGGTCCGTAGCAATGCGCACCGCGAAATTACGACCTTTTGAAGCCGATCCCGCTGTTTGGCACACGCGCCTCCCCAGACGCAAGCACAATTCCTCATCAATGGGAGGAAAGGTTACCAGGGGCGGCGCTAGGTCCTTGAGACTAGGTAGGCAAGGCAACTTATCATTCAAACATCAATAATCATAATACTTCGCATCTCATATCGATAATATCGATAAGTTTTACATCGATCCGGTAGAAACTGTTTGTTTGTTTATTGGGGTTTTTGGGCGCGTCGACAACAAAGGGGTAGAAACTGTGGTCATGGCACGACTTCAAACTTTTGGGAGGTGGGGTCACTTGACCTGACCTGATCCGACACGAAATGTGAATTTTAAACAAATATGCGGAAAGGATTAGTGATAAGTTATAGCCCAAATCATCATTATACCAAATTTGGCGGCGCTACGCGCCTCCTTTTTTGTCATCTCGATAAAACCGCAGGGGGGTGTTCAAACACCCCCACCGGAGTGCGGGTTAATATCGATACATGTTCAGCACATGTTCGAAATAGGCTCCGTTTCGGCTGAGGCTCTTTCCTCTGCCTCATACTCACCAAGCTGCTTACGGGCACATGTCGGTGGGGATGGTCCGTACTGCAGTTCCCATGACTGTCTTTAGTTGCTAACACATGACTTTGTTAGGTAGAGGTAGGGGGAAGACATTTTTGTTCCGGATATTGGTCATTAGCCCTTTTTTATGTCATATGATGAAATTATGTGATTTGTCGGCGCTTCTCTGCCGGCAGCTCGATGTCTTTAGTTGTCCGGACTGCATGACAATTGACATCCCGCCTTAACCCTATTACTGTCGGGGGGGGGGGCGAATCGGCCCCCCCTTGAGGTTTTTCGCGTACAGTTCATCCATACACTCAACCCAGAACTTTCAAACTTGCATGAACTTTTCCGTAAACATCTCTCCATTTGGCATCGATATAGGTTTACTTCTTTTTTCTAAATTAAACATTAGCGAGGGGGGTCCAAAGACCGTTTAGGGGGGCGTGTTCGGCTTGTTTTGAATTTTAAATTCTTTGCGAAGCCATGGTTATGGCCACTTGTTAGTGTTGTATATTGAAGGAACTTTTTTTAGCAAAAACACACATTCGATTTAGAGAATTGAGTTTGTTCTTTCAGATTGGGCTATACTCGAAAATTTCAAAATTTTGAATTTGAATCTAAATTTTTTATGAAAAACGTTTTTGTTTATACAAATATGATTTGACATGTTTTTTTGTTTTCATGAGGTTTTGAAAAAACCGGAACATATGTAAGAGAATAAACATTGCCAAACCCTTAATAGTTTGAACCAGTTTCACGGGCGATATCTAAATATTTGATGACCTGCATGTCTGGTCAAATGCTAACCTTCGAACCATAAAGTATAAGGTTGAATAAATGAAAAAACAATGGGTTTTTAAACGCAATTACATCAATAACAATTATTTCAAAGTATCATCAGTCATTTCAGGCCCTTCTGATTAAAATGAGGAATCTATCCAATTTTTAGCCTGAGTGACCGTTTTGAAAGGGGTCATTCAAGGCCTCCAAACACCCTTTTTATCAATAACTCGTGACACGAACAATATAGATACTCGTAAAATGGTCCCTCACAATAACGTTTGTTCCTTGTCAATTACGCATCTTTTGATATGCAGTGTTGACCTACTTATATCACCTCTGACCTGACCTTGACCTTGAACCCGGGCTGTTTAAAATTTTCGATTTGACAAATTCTGGTATGATTCGAACCGCGCCAATGACGAGAGAAACACAATGGTATCAAAAAATAAGTGGCTCCTATATGTCTAGATAAAAAGTTCCCATTAACGAACAAACTTTGCTAAAAAAACAGTTTTTTTAACATTTATTGACCTCTACAGCCCCTAAACCGTTGATCCTTGAGGTCCATTTCTGAATGGCATTACATTGCGAAAGACAATTAAAACTGCTCTCCAGTCCTTTTTCGGATTCTCTTCCTAACTGCCATAGGTTTCCCGATGATAATGACAATGTTTCCTGAAAAATCATGTTTAGACAAATGTGTATCTTTGCAATGACCGTCATTTTGACCTTTGGAAGATAGTAACACCAAAGGTCACCAAAATGTTTCACAAAATTAAAGTTCAATTGTTGACCCTAACTACATTACTAAAGTTTCATGTTCGTAGCTCTGTATGGGCAGCCGAGATCTGAAGGGGGGCCGGAATGAGCCCCCCACCCCCCGACAGATTCGTATACTTTTCATCCCTCCAGGAATAGGGTTAATCCGGGCAAAATCGCTTGATTAGCACATAGGGAGTTAAACGTGTGACTCGTGATAATCTCAATGACGTCGGTATTAAAACGCGATGAGTCATGTAATATTGCCATTTTTGTTACAGGATGACCTCTCGCAAAAGGAGAAACGTTCCTATAAGAAGCGGAAGCACAGTCATAAGCACAGTCAAGCACATATCATGCCTGCTGCGAGACCATCTACCAGGTACGGATTGATTGTTTGGTGGTGACTCTGGCCGGTGGCGGCTCGTCATAGGAGGCAACTGAGGCCGGGCCTCACCTATTATTTAGGAAGAATGTGCTTTGAAGTATGCATTGGTTGCCATAGACAACAATATGCGTGAGTGATTCCCATTCTGCACATCGCAGTGGATTTCATTGTGACAACACCAAAACTATCTGCCAAAACTGGTCTTGCATCCACCCGCCAGCCACCGGTTCGTACGTTTACAATACTTCATTGACCACTACGAACCAACTGAGGCCCGGCCGGTCTGCCGCCTCACCGCCTCCGCCCGTTCAGCCCAGCTACTGAGGCACCAGCGGGCAAACGCATCTCAGCCGACGATGTCGCGCCGTGCCGGGCAATGACAACCGACTGAGGCCGGGATGTTTTAGGCCTCAAAGGAATATTATTCAGATTTTAGGAGTCGTAGCGACGGCAATCGAAGTTCATAATATAGGGAACATGTTAATATATTGATCTGGCCACATTTGTTCTCGAAAGCTATAACACATTATTTATATTATTATGATATTTTACTATCGTGCCGTCGGCGCCGGGCAGGCGGTGCGGCGGGCGGGCCGTGGTCAAGAAGTAGAGCGGCAATTTTTTAACTCCCTGCAACCATATGGCGATGTTTGCCATCGAACTGCGGTGTTCTTTAGATAGGCCTCACTATAGGGATTTAACACATTCTTCAATATAACGTGAGATATCATTTAACCCGCGCACGGGCGGGGAATTCGGTCGAATCACATGGCCACAATGTCCTTTCAAAAAACACCCACAGTTTTCGTATTTTTGCCCCCTGGCCCCCCATTGTTGAACAAAAAAGCAATTTCGGGGTCCAAAAAGAAATATTTCGTCACGATGAATCGAGTTTGTTCCATCGAAATCGGCTGAGCGGTTCTCGAGATCTCTGGGGGGGCAGAATCTGCCCCCCCCCTCCCACGCAGGTTAACGTAATTCTGGCCGCCCGCAGGGAATAGGGATACATAAATCATGTTTTGTCACATTCAGGGGAATGTCACCTCATAGCCGCAATGGGTTGGCCATTTTGCTACCAAATCCTTTGTGTGACGTCAAAGGCTGTTAGATTGTGCAGGAATGATAAAGAATAGTATAAATGGACCCTTTTTTATATATTGTGCAATTTTGATCGCTGAACTAGACAATTTTGTTATCAATGGATATGAATTACTATTATGGAAGGAAAAATTATCGTAACCATGTCAAATATTTATATTTTAATAAATAGGTCCAGAAATATAAGCAAACAAGCTTTCGGCATTACGCCATTATCAAGCCATTATGAAACTTGATAATGGCGTAATGCCGAAAGCTTGTTTGCCTATATTTCTGGACCTATTTATTAAAATATAAATATTTGACATGGTTACGATCATTTTTCCATCCATAATATTAATTCTAACAATGTCAGTCCATCCTCGCCCCACATTAAAGGAATATAGCACAATTTAACATCCTAGTTATTTAACTGAGATAGCCAGATTGTCGGGTTGTGCTGAGAAACCCCAAATCGAAATTTTGTCCGCCAAAGCGACCTAGTTGCTGAGTTTTCAACGCAAAAACCGTTGGTCATATGTTGGTCATATTTCAAACGTCACAAATCCCGTGACGTTTCGCATACGTCATCAGTAAGTTACTCCACTGTGATTTGCCACCGCCACTTCGCTTTTTGAACCGTCCCGGTTTATTTCAGCCGTTACCTTGCGTTCCGCCCCGACCGCCCACCGACGGTCGGTCAGGCGCTCGGCACACTCAAGTGGTTCACGTATGCGTTGCCCCCCACGTCCCTACCCGGCGCGAGCGAGCACCGGTCGACCCAGCCGTCGCGTCACGCCTACCGGTAGCACCCATCCGTGCTGGTGCCGGCACAGCAGCTGTCACCTGGGGCGGGCGCAAAGCTTTGCCGTTCGTGCGCTCACTTGTGACGACACAACTCGCACTTTGGTGACCCAAGAATTTGGTGGGCGTCAGTTGTGAACCGTTCATCTAGTAAACAATTACTATTTTTCAAATTACAAACAAATTTTCTGACTTTTTTCGCAAAAATGAATGCCCAAGACCGTAATCAGGGCATTCTTCTCCATCATTCTACATACTTTTCCCAAGGTGCTATATTCCCTTTAAGATATTAATTACAATGTAAAATTTCGACTAGTACCGAGAACTATCAGCTGTGTAATTCGCTACTAAATTCGCTATATCTCGAGATGTCGACAATTTTGCTTCATTTTTCCACATAATCAATGTATAATAAAATATCCCAAGTTTCACGTTGATAGCGCCATTGGTTTTTGAGCTATTATCAAAGTTCATCAAGGGGCGTTTAACGCCCCCCCCCCCCCCCCCGTCAATGCCGGTGTTAAACCCCAATACACAAGCAAAGGTAGTCGCGGCTGTGTGCGGCCTTTTTGATCGGCGGACATGTGTCTGTAACAGCGGCTACCTGCAGGGCAGCGACGTGGTCATCGACACCGTCACCAGTGACGAGGACGAGCAGGCGCCGCTGCCTGCCAGCCTTCCGCCGCCGCCGCCGCCGCCGCCGCTGCCACAGCCACAGCCACCGGGTCCCGCCGCCTTCTCCGAGGACGACGACGACCCCGAGCCAGACGGCGAGTTCACATTCCGTCGCAAGCGCAACTGCTCCTACCTGGCGGTGAGTATGGCCGGCCGAGCACGGCACGCAGCTGCAGTGGCTGGGGCAGGCTGTGTCCGCTGGTGCCTATCAGCGACTGCGGAACACGTGGACCACTGAGGGACGAGCCGCCGCCGTTGCGCTAGTTTCGATTGCGCTCTTCCATGAGACTATTAGCGTGGTAGTCTACTCATCAGTGGAAGGCTTGGGATGTCTTTTCCCCCATTCATGCGCGATAGTTATAAAGTGGAAGACAATATTGTTCCCATTCACAACAAGGCTCCGACAAATTTGTCTTACCACTGGTCGACGTCACTGATTGTTTTTTAAGAGACTCTGGAGAAAGTTGTATGCGTCACAGCGTTGCCCAGCTGTGTACGAGGCCATATCCAGCACGGCTTCTTGGAAAGGCAATCTTGTGCGACTGAACTCAACTATGGTGCCTGAAGACTGACATGTGGGTAGAACCAGGGACGTAGGAGTGTTATGGGAACTGGGTTCATCGATTCCAGCGCATTGGTGTTTCGAACCCACCTTGCCTATGTGGGTTAGGTCTGCAATGCGGCGCTCTCTTGCGCTATGCGGGCAGCGGGCGGATTTCTCATCCAGTTGTTTGGTGGTTGACCGTTCTGTCGGCGGGCATGGCGGCCGCCGCTGACCGTTTGCCTCCGATGTATTATTTTCACAAATTGTGTTGTCTTCTTTATTTGTGTCCATTGTGCTCCACGCTCGTCTAGCTGATGGACGGCGCCGGCCAGCGTGCAAGGCAATGCAGTCCGGCCACTGCGCGCTTAATAGCCATCGGTGTAGTTCACTCGAGTAGGACGTACGTCCTGTTGCCTTGGCAAGACTTTCCGTCTTCTTTCCTCGTAAAGAACGTTCATTTTCATCATCACCACGGTTTGTTGTGTTCACCTAATGCGAATGTCGGTGCGGGCTGAGCAAAACACGATTATGTGGAGTGACGGCTATCGCGAAGCGCGCTGGCTTCGCTGTGCTGTGCTCGTGTCGCAGGGTTGCTGTGTTGCTTGAAGCGGTGCTGGTGCTGTTGCTGCTGTGTCGCAGTGCTGTGTTGCTGACGCTGTTCGCCTGTGCATGTGCTGTGTCGCAGGGATATGCTGTGGCGTTGCTGAGCCGCTGTCGGCTGGCCTGTATGGCCTGTGTCGTTCAGGGTGCGGTGTTGCTCTGGAGCGGGTTGCTTTGTGCTGTGCTGTGTCGCAGGAGTCTGTGTGCTGAGCGCGTCGGCTTGCTGTGCCTGTGTCGCAGGGTGCCTGTGGTTGCTGAGCGCTGTCGGCTGTGCTGTGCTGTGTCGCAGGGTTGAAATGTGTATGCTGAGCGCTGTCGGCTGTGCTGTGCTGTGTCGCAGGGTTTGCTGTGTTCTGAGCGCCTGTCGGCTGTGCTGTGCTGTGTCGCAGAGGTGCTGTGTTGCTTGAGCTGTGCTTGCGTGTCGCAGGTGCTGTGTTGCTGAGCGCTGTCGCTGTGCTGTGCTGTGCCGCAGGGTGCTGCTGTTGCTGAGCGCTTGTCGCTGTGCTGTGCTGTGTCGCAGGGTGCTGTGTTGCTTGAGCGCTGTCGCTGTGCTGTGCTGTGTCGCAGGGTGCTGCTGTGCTGTGTCGCAGGGTGCTGTGTTGCTGAGCGCTGTCGGCTGTGCTGTGCTGTGTCGCAGGCTGTTGTGTTGCTGAGCGGTGCTGTGCTGTGTTGCAGCCGTCGTTGTCTGAACGACTGGAGGGTGGCGCAGTGCCGCCGGAGCCGCCCAGTGCGCCGGTCGGCCGCCACCGCCGCCAGCAGCACCGCTACAGTCTAGGCTCGCTACGTCGGCCGAGGCGACGCTGTCTGGGCCTGGTGCGACACAGGGTTGGCAGAGGCGGACGGTGAGTGGTGGCTGCAACAGCCAGTCGGCCCGCCGCCCGCCGGCTCTGGCTGGCCACACCTGTTAGTTTCCGGCTGTTTTGCCTATATTAACCCGCGCCCCGCTGGGGTATCCAGCCGAACGCGCCCCGCTGGGGGGGGGGGCAGATTCTGCCCCTCCGTTCATTCTTGCTGAACCAATAACCGTAGCGAGACGGCAATACGGCATCCGAAAGGTCTTCATTGATACGCACCCCAAAAGCACACGTGAAATTTCGAAATAAGCTTCACATTTCAGCGTCAAGGTCAGGTAAAAGATCAAAATGGAGATATTTTAGTTTTTGGGCCATATTTTCTATCCAAAGCCTTAGATTGTAACTTATTAAGCCCAAAGTGCTCTCAAAGGTATTATGAAAATCCTGAATTAAGCAAAAGTGAAATCTTAAGCAAAGGTCAAGGTCAATATTGGGTCACAAAAGGTCACTGATGGCATGAGGTCTACGAAATTCATGCGACATATGTTTTATGGGTTTTTTTACACGTGTAATTCGATATTAGAAGCCATTTTGACAATCTGACACCATAAAAGGTCAGTCAGGTCATATGAGGTCAAATTGTGAAATTGAAATTTTGTAACAAAAAATACATTTTTATAGACTAGTTTTGTCTCAGAAAAACAGCTGTGAAGTTTATTTGTCTCTATCTGGTCAAAAAAGGTAAAAAAGTTATTTGAAAAAATGACGTCATGAGTTACTTACACTTGGGGAGTCATAAGTCAGTCAAAATTTCAGATATTGCTTTGAAATTTGGTTTTGTTTTTTTATACTTAGTTCTCTTACATATATTCCGGTTTTTGAAATATTTTTGAAAATTTCGGTTTTGTGATAATTTTTCAGATTTTTTTTTATTTTTTTGGGTCAAAAACTCAAAATTTTGAGAATCCGAGATTGCCATTTTGAAGACAATGCAATTTCCCACCTTTTGATGCTTTATTTTTTTTTTTATTTGCTTCACACCTCCATTTTCTACGATTTTTCAAACATTCATCGTTATTCCACCAAAAATGACATGACGTCACCAAAAGGTCATTTTCTTCCAAAATTATTTATCAATTTCATCACACAAAAAAAAAATGGATAAGACGTAAAATTGATGTCGGATAAGGTACTGCAAGTTTCACGCCGGCATCTGCCATGGTTTTTTTGAGTTATTGAGAAAATCCGGGAGGGGGGGGGCAGATTATGCCCCCTTCCAGCGGGGCGCGGGTTAACCCGCACCCCGCTGGGGAACATACTGTGCGTACCCCCGCCCCCCCCCCCCTCCCGGATTTTCTCAATAACTCAAAAACCATGGCAGATACCGACGTGTAACTTGCAGTAGCTTATCCTACATTAATTTGACGTCTTCTAAAAATTTCGATGACATTGAGAAAGGACTTGGGGATATAATGACCTTTTAATGACGTCATGTCATGCAATTTTTGTTGGGAAAACGATAAATGTTTTTAAAATCGTAGAAAATGAAGGTTTGGAGGAAATTACAAAATTAAAGCATTAAAAGTTAGGAAATGACATTGTCTTCTAAATGTCAATCTCGGATTTCCCAAATTTTGAGTTTTTGACCCATAAAAATCCAAAAACCTGATTTTTCAGAAAAATTGCCACAAAACATTATTTAATAATATTGCAAAACCCGGGATATGTGTAAGAGTATTAAGTATGGACGATACGCAAACCAAATTCCAAAGCAATATCTGTAGCAATATTTTTGACTGACAAATGACTCCAAGTGTAAGTAACTCATGACGACATTTAAAAAATACCTTTTTGACGCGGGTAAAAGTAAAGACAAATAAATATCACAGCTGTATTTCTGGGACAAACTGGACTGTACAAATGTATTTTTTGTTAAGATTTCTTAAGTTATTTGACCTCATATGACCTGACGTCATGGTGTCAGGTTGTCGAAATGACGCCTACTATCGAATTACACGTGTAAAACAACCCATAAAACAAGTTTCGCATGACTTTCGTAGACCTCTTGCCAACAGTGACTTTGTGACTTGATATTGACCTTGACCTTTGCTTACAATGTCACCTTTGCTTAATGCAGGAGATTCATTATATCTTTGAGAGCACTTTGTGTACAAATAGTCTTAATCTAAGGCTTTCAATATAAAATATGGCCAAAAAGTAAAATATCTCCATTTTGACCTTTTACCTGACCTTGACCTGACACATGTGACCTTATTTAGAAAATTTCGCGTATGCTTTGAGCAGTGTTCAAAAATTTAAGAGGGATATAAATAAATAACACCATTCTTCTTGTGGCATGTGCCATGTCTGTATGTTAAATCATTGCACCTGTTTTTGACCATACAAATATTTTGGATTTCAGAAGATTCTGTCCAGTTTATCAGGCTCAAGCCGACTAGTCCTGGATGATCCTGGATCCTGTATCTCAACTGTTCCTGGCCTGCTGTGATCCT
>VOPJ01001842.1:0-15295 GCA_014673585.1 Semibalanus balanoides | reverse complement strand
GGAAAGTTATTTCCTTTAATTGGACTTCATCATTTATGTACGCTGTCATGCTACGTCAAAAACTGCTTGTTTGCTTTTACGCAGTCAGATCAATTTCGGCAAACATATTAGTTCAATTATAATTCTTTTAATTGTGTACTGTTCGACAAAGTTGCGCAAATTTTTAAACATCGCCTCTAACTTCGAAAAAATGCACTTATGACAGCAAATTAATTATGAACAATGCCTTAATTGAACCGTAACTAATTGCACTTTTTCTGAAGTACAAATTTTCCTTATGTAAATCGGCATCTGTTCAGCTTAGCTCGAATAACTTTTTTATGCCGTCAGCTAACATACTGTTTGACATAGTACATCTCACATTGGCTTAACACACTTCCGCGGCAAAAGGCATTGGAAATCTGCAAAGTTCACCGTGTCAACACTGGTCACTGGATTCATACATAAATGGAGCTGACAGCATTAAAAGAAATAGTTCACCTTGGATTGCTTTTTCAAACACAATTTGATTATATTTTGAAATACAACTTCTTTTCATGATGTCAAAAATAGTCATACATCGCGCCGATTCAGGACAGAAGGACGTACATGATTAATTTCATCAAAACTATATGCGTACTCTTCGCAACGTCAAACGTTGCTCAGCCAATCAGATCAATTGCTAGTCGCGTAAGCATTACTGATGCAGGCCTCTGCCCAGGTGTGTGAGGCCCCACATATCTTGACATTCCTTATTTATGGCCCACAGTCCTTCGAACAAAAAGTCAAATATATTCGGCTGGAGAGCCCTTTTCAGCCCAGAAAACTTGCAGTTTAGGGTTTTTTTCAACACGGACTACAAAACTGCTATCTAAGTTCAAAGCCAAAATTGAAGGTGAACTATTTCCTTTAATCAGATGTAGTTTTAGTTGACTTAGGCAAGTGGAATACAGTTACGTTGCCTGCAAAGTTACAACTTAGACAGTTTTGATTACATTTTGTCCATTCCGAGTAGGTTCGCATCAAGTACCGTTTATTTTAGCCGGTTTTGCACCAGACCTTTCGATATACTTATTTGATCTACATTGCGGAAAAATTGACCAGAGTTGTGTACTCTTCATTATAGTCTCTTCATTCACTGAAATGACGTTTGAATCTCCCGCAAAACATACACGAATGCGCATAACATTTGATTGTCTTACGAGTCAGAAGGCAAACAAAAAGGACTAGGTATCAGATCAGAGAAGCATGACAAATTGACAGGGAATGAAGACAAAAATAAATTAAAAACACGATGGCGTCTCGGTATCTTGACGCTGAATAGCGTAGAAATGTTGACCTGACTTGCGGTAAATTTGTGTGTCGGGAACAAGCAATGACAGTGAAGATTTGCTGCCTAGGTGAAGCCACGGATCAGCATAATGTCTTTACAGAACCAAAGCAGCAAGTATCTAAACAAAAAAAATCTGGCTCATTACCATGCATCTTGTTTGAAACAAAAATATTACTTTCCACCATCGAAATACATTTCACGTTGTCTAAACTTATTTAGAATTGGCAAAGCAAAACGAAATGCATAACGCAACTTAATGTCCATGTCGATATTGAATGCCTCTGCCGATGTCCATTGATATCATTCATAAATAGACGACATTCCGATGTAATGGAATGTGTCGAAGTATTAAATGGTGTCTAAATTCGAGTTTGCCTGACGATATGGCTTGCCTTATGCCACGTTCAGTTGAGCAGATGCCGATTCGCATTAATACAAAGTGTAGATAGCCCTGTAAACAATGCAATATTTGGAGGAATTGTCTAGGCTCCTAGTATACTGGTCGGGTGAACTTTTTGCCTGCTGATTGAACCCACCATCCATCAATGCTGTTCCAGTTCAACAAATCATTTTGTTTCTTGGCCAGTGCCAGACACGAAGGTTTATGTGCCGCACAATGCTGCGACGTGGTCGCTCGGTGCTAGGCCGACCTTCTTTTGAACGGCTGCCAATCCAGCCCTTGTTTTGGTCGGCACACATGAGTAGATTACTTCCCAGGACTCGAAGTAGAGCCCAGTTCTTCCCAGGGCTGGATTACGACCACATCATCCTACTGCGTCGGCCGCGGAAGCAGCAAAACGACTTTTGTGTGAGCAATTGGCAAATTGCCGAAATCGATTTGTCTTATGGCTGAAATGTGTTCACTTCGCATACATACATAATACAGAAGAGTAAAAACAGTACTTATGTTGGAAAGTTATCGCTTCCGCAATAGTATGATATCTACTGCAAATGCATGCCACCGATATTCATTAATCATTCATGTTACCTCGGATGCCGACTTCTAGCCGACTTCTTTATCAACCAATCCGACAGCCCGAATACGCAGAGTACTTGAAAGCATGGCTTTCTCGCGAAGCTCATGTAAGGGGATAAATAGTTATAATTATTATGGTGTAGTGAATATACTAAATGTAAAATTTGTCAGCCGTAATGTGTATCATTTAAAAAAAAAATCCTTGTCATAATGCATTTCATCCTCGCCCAAATTGAACAAGAAAGCTTTCTTTTTATATTGGGACACACTTTATACCAATACCACACAAAATAAGCGCATGAAACTCCATGCAATCGAACTAGAGTGCATTTACGCTTGCCCAGCATCTTAAGTTGATCATACCCGAGCATCATATCACATACCGGGTGGACCAAAAAGGATGGAAACATTTGTTTTCTTCACCACGGAAAAACAATGCAAGCAATTTACATGATTTTATGCATGCACGTGCTTCATTTCATGGAAATTTGCTTGACATACGTTTGATTATTATGCGCAATGTTTCCATATAGTAAGGAAGAAAAAGCCAAAGTAGTTAAATAATTACTTCGCCCACAACATCTGATTTTCGGATGAGGGACATTTTTATTTGGACGGCACCGTCAATTCCCAGAATAGTCGATTTTGGTCAAGCGGCATAAGTCTGACATGGTGCAGAGAAGCCGCTGTACAGCAGCAAGGTCACCGCTTGGTGTGCGTTGAGCTGCCGGGGGATCATCGGGCCCTATTAGTTCCAAGAGTCCAACAGCAACACAGCGAGAGTCAATCAGGAGCGCTATCAGGCGGTACTTGATAAATCCTGGGGGTGTGCTAACGACAAGCATAGCCAAGACATAAAGTACATGTGGTTTCAGCAGGACAGTGCACCTCCAAACACAGCCAGGAAGACAATTAATGTATGAAAGAGCACTTCAGGTACCGCATGATTTCCCGCGGCGCGAAGAATGCCTGGCCTCTCCCGCCTCCCGCCGGCCCCATGAAGTCTCCCACCGGCCCCATGAATTTCTTCCTCTTGGGTCACCTGAAAAGTCAGGTATACAAAAGAAGTTCCGAAGAACCTTGACGACCTGAAAAGGGCCGTAACTAGGGCTGTGCGTGCCAAACCGGCAGACATGTGCCGCCGAGCCATGAGTCATCCAAGACGCGGGCCGAGCTGTGCCTGTCCCGTGATGGGGGTCATATAGAAAATGTGCTGAAAACGACCGTCTGAGTGTGGGAGTGTTTGTGACTGTTATGAATGTGTAAGCCAGCTGGCTCTGGTTTGAACATAATTTCCATGAAATGGGCTTTGCGATTATGCCACTGTGACCCGTCTGCTGAATGTAATTAATGTTTTATATCAGTTTCAAATGTTTCCATCATTTTTGGTCCACCCGGTATGTCACGCAAACACGGATACTTCATTGATATTCATTATATAGCTAAAAGCCATATCAAATTACATGACTACATAGACATATAGTTGAGCACACAACAGATCAATTTGCACACCTATGCTCTATGATATTGCCAACATAATGTCACTGTTGATCCTGTTCGAAACCCACTACCATGCAGCTGGAAAATACCTGGATTCTGCAGTAGAGCTGCTACTTTTGAGCCCAAAGACTAATAACCTGGTGACTATGCAGTGAGTGCGTGTGGGCTTTGGGAAGCACATCTTGTTTCCTGGGTGACAAAAATCAAACGTAGGATTACCATATACATATATTCAATTGAAAAAAATGTAATATGGGCGCCATATAACTATTTTGTTGCGACGCACTTAGCCCGAACCATCATCATCATCATCATCATCACCAGTTGAAGAAGTTTGAAAATACTTTTTGAAACTTCATACATCACCTCTTTTATGTCAACAAGATAAATATATTAAATTATAAAAGTTTGGCTAGAGTTTTCAGCTACATACAACACCCCTATTTTGCATCTAAGTTTTGTCCAAATGTTTTGAATGGATGCATTTCCGAGGTCAGGCCCGCGCTAAGCATAACTTGTTGCGCAGGCCCTGACCCCACCACCTAATCACGCAATCCTTGAAGGCCGGCAGAGTTTGGAAACAAAAGTTGAACTATTGGTTCCAAAACAAGCGTCGCACTGGGTTGTCCGGCACAGCAGTTAAAGGGAATAAACCGTCTCGGGAAAAGTATGTGAAACGATGGAGATGAGTGTCCAGATGAGTGGCACTCATCTTCATCATTTCACATACTTTTCCCAGGGCGGTATATTCCCTTAACTGTTGGTCCGGCCAAACCAGCGGGACGCTTATTTTGGAACCAATAGTACGTGTCCAACATATACCTGGACACGGTCCGCCCCGCCTCCTGACCTTGAGTGCGACCGCTGCCACCGGCCGCAGGCCAACCCGGTCAGGGGCAAATTGCGTGCGCCAAAACGACTCGAATCTGGGCTGCCACTACCGGGTGATGTCAGAAGCCTATTGCTGTACCGACTGAGCTACAAGGGTGGACTGAGCTATTATGCCTATATCTAGCACAAATGAATGAATTCATATCATGCGCTCATATTTTGTTTCGGATTGAACATTTATGGGCTCTGCATTCGCAAATTATTACCTTCGGTTATGTGGGTCGGCTGTGGGCATTCAAGCATGTGTTTGAAGCTGTGGATTTGGGAGATTCAAAAGGTTTCCGTTCCTGTTTACGCGCCATGCCTGTGACGTATAGTGCCCGTTACTGTGTCCCTGTTATTGCCCACGGTGAACAGTACTGCCTGCGCTCCTGTGTATCGTTCACACCAGCTACGTCTACTTGTTCTAGTGTCTTGTTGTTTGAAGCTGCACATAATAGACAATTGGATCATGTCTGACGCAACAACTCATCGGGGAGTGTGAAGTGTTGTCTTCGAGCTCAGGGTCCGGTGCAGGCGGTGGTCGGGGGGGGGGGGAGCGGCGGGGGGTCGACAGTCCTTGGCGTTATCAGTGGTAAACACGGCTAACTGATAACGAGACAAGCTGCTGCTGCTGCAGCGGCGGAAACATGCGATGCTCCAATCGATTTTGCTATCACCTGTCGGTAAACACTTTTTAATGGCCATGAAGTCGTGTCTCGCTCGCGTGGAACACACCTATGGAATGTCCTCAGCTCCCAGTGCTACTCGGACCATGACAAAGGTAATTATCTACTGTGCTGAGGTGTGACGAGGAGACCTCCTCGCTGCTCGGTCTGCTGCCACTAATTAGACGAACCTCCTGTGTCTAACCTGTCCAAGCAGAGCGACCAAGTTTGGTGGGGCGGATGTGATGTTCTCCCTGGGCGAGTCGGCTGCCGTCCCACTCCAGACAAGTGCACCGTGTCTCTGGATCACGGAAAAGTCACCATATACATATCAAATCATGCGTGAAAATGAGAAATTAAGAGACTATTATTTAATTACTATAGGGCAAACCCGCTGTCTCCGACAGCGATCTATGGTAACCAACATGATTTCATTTTCAATTTAATTTTAAAGTGTTTGTGAAAGCCCGCTGTCTGCGGGAAGCATAATCACATCGAGTTCTTGTGGTCGAGATGTCAATATAATTCATCGTCAATAAATAATGATCTTAAGCATGTAGATCGGGGAGTTCGTTGGACCTAAGTTATTATTAACACTGGATTTGTATACAAATCGTATGGAAATACGGCTTAGTCTCTAATAGTTACCACAAAGTTTCTTTAGTGTCGATAAAATTTAGAAAAAGCAGCTTTGATTAAAAGCTGAATTTTTGTGTTTATGAAATCCTGCTAAAATGATTAAGGTGATATTTGAAAAACCACCTCGTTGTTTTTTTGCAAACTGCATTATATACCGCGCATAAAAATGACAAACTCGTTTTGACCTTATGCATGGGCACTTGGCAAACCGAGCGGTGGAGAGTTAGGGTGGAAGGCAGAGGGAGCAGCTTCCCCCACTCAAGAAGTTGGGGGCAAACATGGTTTTGCCCATACAGTTTGTAATAGGGGCCAGACATGTGCATGGATCTGAAAGAAGGATCTATGATCCCAGAAGATCTCTCGACAAAACGCAATGTTGGATCTATGATCCCACTGGATCCCACGACAAAATACAACAGTGGATCCTGGATCCCAGTGGATCCCTCGATTAAATTTGGCAACTCATCTTCAATCCCATTATTAACAATACAAATTGATCTTATCCTAACGGATCACAGATCCGACAGTATCCGACTTATAAATTATGTCATAGTTATAGTATTTTTTGACAAAATCTAACTGAAGGCATACACGCATGCTAGTTTCATTTGCAACTAATTAAAAGGTACCGACAATTACTCAAAATATGGATTAAAAAATATGTATAATGCCGGGACTGGGATCCCAGTGGATCCCAGCGCAAAATGATACCTGCAATCTCGGATCCCGACGGATCCGTCGACCAATGTTGAAGAAAGATATATGATCCCAGTGGATCCATCGACAAATTGTGAAGGTGGATCTATGATCCCAGTGGATCCGGGATCCAGATCCCAGAGATCCGATCTCGGGATCCGTTTTTGGGATCCGAAAACATGTCTGATAGGGGCCCTCCAGAAATATTTATTTCCCTTATCTTTTTGGCTGATAAAATTGCCAGAGCTGGCCCTAAACGTGCCCTATAGATCACCCTGAGGGGCTCTTGATCGGTCCTCGGTCGTTCTGAGGGAGTCCTCGGTCGGTAAGAGATAATAATTGTCCTGTTTGAGGGGGCCCTCAGTCTAGGTGGTGAAGAGACCTTCTATATGTTTCAATCGGGGTCTATATGTTTCAATGTCGCAGAGAAATCCAGGCTTGCATTACCCTTAAGCTATGCTTTTAAGACAAAGAAGTGTGAATGCCTTATAGACATTGATGGGATGAGAGGATGAGCGAACTGAATGCCTTATTATGCGTGAGATGATACCTGAACTGGATACCTCTGCATGAGAGGATACCTTAACTGGATACCTCTGCGTGAGAGATACCTGTACTGGATACCTCTGCATGAGAGGGTACCTTAACCGGATGCCTCTGCGTGAGAGGATACCTGAACTGGATACCTCTGCATGAGAGGATACCTGAACTGGATACCTCTGCGTGAGAGAATACCTTAATTGGATACCTCTGCGTGAGAGGATACCTGAACTGGATACCTCTGCATGAGAGGATACCTTAACCGGATGCCTCTGCGTGAGAGGATACCTGAACCGGATACCTCTGCGTGAGAGGATACCTGAACCGGATGCCTCTGCGTGAGAGGATACCTGAACCGGATGCCTCTGCGTGAGAGGATACCTGAACCGGATGCCTCTGGGTGAGAGGATACCTGAACCGGATGCCTCTGGGTGAGAGGATACCTGAACCGGATACCTCTGCGTGAGAGGATACCTGAACCGGATACCTCTGGGTGAGAGGATACCTGAACCGGATGCCTTTGCGTGAGAGGATACCTGAACCGGATACCTCTGCGTAAGAGGATACCTGAACTGGATAGTTGATACATCTTTGTGAAAAAATACCTGAACCGGATACCTCTGCGGTTGTTACCGTTCTGCAAATATTATTACATCTGGAGCTTAAAAATAGCAACAAAGGAACTATTTAGGGACCTGCATTGCCGTAAACCAACAGTCTCACAACCTTCCATCGCAGCACTTGGAAAAACTGACTACGTACCAGAAATGTTCAAAGAATAATGGCAGTATGATGACTGTCTGTTTGAAGTACAGAATGCCTCCAACATGGCAGTGCAGTGAGTATCAAACTAGCGATATGAAGTTGGCTGTCGTGCGCACACGTCGCTCTAGGCGGCGGCTGACCTTTGTCATTGTCACCAGACCGGATATTATACCATTGCCCACTGACCCGACTCGCCGCCACTCGTCTGGGGGCGGTGGCGGGGGCGGGGCGGCCTCAAGCGCGACCGCCGCAGTCACTGCATTCACTGCTCCACTTCTGCCCCTGCGTCTGCTTCGCCAGCGCAGCTCAAATTGACCACTTCCAGCGATTTCATGGCGCGGTGCGCGGCCTCGTCGCTACCAGCTGAGACGGAGCCGCCGCACAATTCTGTCCCGGTATGTGCAGGAGGCAAATGAATAGAAAAGTGACATTCTATTTTCGGCAAGTTGTGGTAAAATCAGTAGTGGGAATGCAAGCTTCCTAACTTGTGTTTTTCTTTAACTAAATCATCCCTTCCGCATTATGAGAGCTAGGTTATCACTCATTATTCAGTTGGGCCTCTGTTCAAATCGTGTGTAATATAATAACGTTGTGCCCTGTCTCTGTTTGTATTTACTTTCCTGTGTGTAGTGGCGGACTGGTCTGACGGTTTTCCTCCGCGGCATTCCTCATCGCGTCTGTCCTCTGTCAGGCTCGACGCTGGTTGGCAGACTGGCAGACCTGTCACGTGACCTGTCTCGTGACGCGGATCGTCTGCCGCCCGGCCTGCTGATTGGCTAGCTGACTGACCTGACTGACGTGACCTGTCGGCCTGCGGCCGGTTCTGGGCGGTGATGGCCGACAGATGATCAGCACTAGTGGTGTCAATCGGTAACCAAAAAATTTGGTGGTACCGAAAAAAATTTGTGCTGACCGATTCGGTAATCGGTCAGTCAAGATGTATACAATTTATTTGACACTTTTTCGGGTCAGCCTTAATCTCTTAAAACAAATTCACTTTTTGTCACATTTTACGCTTTTCTTATTTCTTACCGACAAAATTATACACAATTTTGCCTCGCAAATTCAATTAATTTATGTAGATTGTCCCTAGTCCTTGGCTTGCGCGCATCCACATATTTGGCTTGCAAATGTATTGAGTCTCCTTTTTTCACACTAGAAATGTCGTCTGTGAAAAACTGCTTACAGTTGTCCTAATTTTTTCCTTTTGTTGAATTTGGGGGGAGGGGGAAAATTTTTATGATTTAACAAAGCTATTTTTGCCAGTTATATATATAATAGGCATTACCATTCCAAAAATCGGTCAAATCTTGGATATTTGTTGCCTCAACCAAAATCGGTCAATATTTGAACAACCAAAATGCCTCCTGATTGGTATTGGATTGGTTTTGGTCAATAAATTTCGGAAACATGACGTCACTAGTCGGCACTAAACGTACTGCGCTCTGCTTTAACTAGCTATTTAATCCGTTACCATAAGCGCGGGCCGCGGTGTCACATGGAAACAGCTGCCGCCATAATCTGACATAAAATACACCTTTAGAGTTGGAAGTCAGAGGGATTTTTGTGAATGCATGACTGACTTGTTATAATTCTTAGGATCAAGTGGCAAAAATTAACTCGTGCGGTACTTGCGTCTTCTGCCGCTCAGCGCTGTAGCTATGCGTATTGCATCAGCAGGAGCCGCCAAACAGAAGTAGGACGTCACACATCAGGCCCATCCACGACGTCCCACATCAGGCCCATCCCCGCATTCCAGTCCCCGTATTCTGCTTCCCGCAGCCGGCCCGGGCGGTGACTTTTGCCATTGACTCGCCGTGGCGCAGCGGTCTTTGCCAACGCTGCGACCGACCGAAGCCTGAGTTGTCCGTGGAGTCAGCCGAGATCGCTTACCCTGCATAACGTAGTGTAGCTCCCAGAATAGAGCTGGTCATCGCTCGCCAGGCCTCTGCAATGCGTCTCTGAACGTCTCCGGGCAATGCGCCGTGCAGTATTGTTCGCGGGCTGACGAGTTAGCCAGGTGATATTTTGGCTCCGCTGTCGGAACGGTTAGTGATGACAGTGGGACAGATCGAACAGGGAGATCTGAATGAGGGTGATATAAACGGACCGTCACAGAAGCCTGCATCAAACTCCCACACCTCTACCCTGCACCAGACTCCCCGCCATCCCCCCTGCACCAGACTCCCCGCCATCCCCCCTGCACCAGACCCCCGCCCATCCCCCCTGCACCAGACTCCCCAGCCATCCCCCCTTCACCAGACTCCCCCTGGTACCCTAACCCAGGTACCCCCTTCGCCAAACCTGCATCAGACTCCCCCTGCACCAAACTCCCCAACCTGCACCAAACTCCCCCTGCACCGGCCACCATCGCCACCATGCGGCCTCCATCAGACCCCGCCGCCCCACATTGCACCAGTCCCCCCTCGCCGCCGCCCCAGCCTGCCCCAGACCCCGCCGCTGTGTCCGTCGGGCTCGTGGCAGGTGACGTATGCGACCTTCCTGTGGACCGTGGACGTGTGTCCCCGCTGCTGCAGTGGGATGTTCTGCTGTGTCCCCGCTGCTGCAGTGGGATGTTCTGCTGTGTCCCCGCTGCTGCAGTGGGATGTTCTGCTGTGTCCCCGCTGCTGCAGTGGGATGTTCTCTGTGTCCCGCCTGCTTGCAGGGCGACTGTTCTGCTGTGCCCCGCTGCTGCAGTGGATGTTCTTGCTGTGTCCCCGCTCTGCAGTGGACGTTCTGCTGATGTCCCCGGCGTGCCTGCAGTGGCGGATGTGTCTGCTGTGTCCCCGCCGCTGCTGCAGTGGAAGATGTTCTGCTGTGTCCCCGCGGCTGCAGTCGGACTGTTCTGCTGTGTCCCCGCTGCTGCAGTGGATAGTTCTGCTGCTGGTCCCGCTGCATCAGTTGGATGTTCTGCTGTCGCCTCCTGCTGCAGTGATGTTCTGCTGTGTCCCGCTGCTGCAGTGGATGTTTCTGCTGTGTCCCGCTGCCTGCAGTGGGATGTTCTGCTGTGTCTCCCGCTGCCTTCAGTGGGATGTTACTGCTGTGTCCCGCTGCTGCAGTGTGATTTTTCTTGCTGTTGTCCACCGCTGCTGCAGTGGGATGTTCTGCTGTGTCCCCGCTGCTTGCAGGATGTTCTGCATGGGGGTGTCCCGCTGCTGCAGTGGGATGTTCTGCTGTGTCCCCGCTTGCCTGCAGTGGGGTGTTCACTGTGTCCCCGCTGCCTGCAGTGCGGATGTTCTGCTGTGTTCCCCGCTGCCTGGCAGTTGGATGCTTCTGCTGTAGTCCCGCTGCTGCAGTGGGATGTTGCTGCTGTTGTCCCCGCTGCTTGCCAGTTGCAGGTATGTTTCTTGCTTGTCCCCCTGCTGCAGTGGGATGTTCTGCTGTGTCCCCGCGCTGCAGTGGATGTTCTGCTGTGTCCCCGCTGCTGCAGTGAAGATGTTCTGCTGTGTCCCGCTGCTGCAGGGGGATTTTCTGCTGTGGGTCCCCGCTGCTGCATGGATGTTCTGCTGTGTCCCCGCTCTGCAGCGGAGATGTTCTGCTGTGTCCCCGCTGCTGCAGTGGGATGTTCTGCTGTGTCCCCGCTGCTGCAGTGAGATGTTCTGCTGTGTCCCCGCTGCTGCAGTGGGATGTTCTGCCTGACTCCAGAGGGAGCCGGCTGTTATCGGACCGTGTCAGGCCGCCATACATCACACGGCCGGCACAGGATGGCCGCCATACGTCACACGGCCGGCACAGGATGGCCGCGGAGGAGACAACAGACCATCTCATAATGTTGCTACCAGATTTGCTAGCCCCACAAACATGGTATTATTGTTATTGATGAAGGGCTGCGATTCCTTGAGTGGTTTTCAAAGAATTGATGATGACAACAGGGATAATACCGCAAGAAAGGACGATACCGGGGGGATTACGGCAAGAAAGGACGGAACACTTCTCGTCCACGTGATCTTCAAGGGCAATTTCAATAGAATTTAACAAAACTGAGTGCCCAAACTGCTCTTCATCACTGTCAGATGACAGCTTACCGAGCGGGCATATATTCATATATTTATATTCACAGTCATAGCCTACATTCACATTTCATTCACTAGTCATATACCTACACTAACATAGTGGTTATTACGCCCCGACTGTTACACATAGAAAACACAATGCAGGGTGGGATACAGATACACACACACACGATCGTTATAAAACACATCACAGACAGCCATTCACTCGGTGCATCGGCATGCCCAGCGCAGTCACGTGGCAGTGGCTCATTCAGCCGCAGCAGCTACAATTTATGTCCTATTCGTCATCCTCCCGATTAACGAGCTGGTTAGGAAGCGGCCAGCTCAGTGTTCACACCATCTATAACGAGAACGTTAGAATGTTAGGAACATTCTCGTGCATATACAAAACCTTTCAAGTACAAAGATGAAACCAGCCTCGATTGACCAGTTTCAACATTTGACCAGGATGGGTATATCGATGCATTTACAGTATTGTCAAAGCGAGTGGCATGCAAAATTGTAGAATCTAGACCTTGAGCCGTCTCAAGGCTGAGTCATGAATGGGTTTACGAAACAATTTACTTTTTCTTGCCTCGTGGTTGAATTGGTTCATCTCATACGACAAGCTGGCTCTAGTATGAATACAATAAAAGCCTAATAAAAAAGTTAAATTCAACCTAGGCCCATGCGTTTGCTCATTTGGTGGCTCAATAGCATCATTTTCTGAAAACAGTTTGGTACTAGTTCATCAAAATTCGATTTCCATCACTTATCGTGCCTTTATTTACTTTACCTAATGCACAAATATAGCCCGAGTCACAATGGGTCTAGGATTTGGGGTCCGGGTTTGGACTCCAGGATTTATTGCTTTAATTCATGCACATTGCACATGCCGTCCCGATCCTTGTGTTATATCGTATGGCGATTTGTCGAGTCAGTGATAAGTCGACTCGCAGAAATTCTCATCGTTCACAAGTCTGGTCTGTTTAAGAATTTTGCTGTGGACCGTATGTTAAATGTCGTGCTTCAGTTATTCTTGACTACTCCGAGAGAGCCAGCGGCGTCAGTCTGCCACAAGTAGCACCCCCTAGGTCTCTGAGTGGGTTTGGCTATTGACCAGTCGGCTGCCGATCCTGTCCTAGAGACACCAAGCCGACCTCGGCAGGGTACTGTCTCACGTGCCGGCCCTGACAGGGCGCTGTCTCACGTGCCGGCCCTGGCAGGGCGCTGTCTCACGTGCCGGCCCTGGCGGGCGCTCTCACGTGCCGGCCCTGGCAGGCGCGCTGTCTCACGTTGCCGGCCTGGCGGGCGCCTGTCTATCGTGCCCGGGCCTGGCGGGTGCGCTGTCTCACGTGCCTGTGCCTGGGGGGCTGTTGTCTCCACGTGTCCGGCTCTGGCGGGGCGCTGTCCAGCGTGGTCCGGCCTGGCGGGGCGCTGTCTCACGTGCCGGCCCTGGCGGGGCGCTCTCTCGCGTGCCGGCCATCGTTGGCCCAGCTGCGGCTGGACTGACTGTCGATTGAGCTGTTTAGTTTAGCTGGGCCGGTCGGATGGACCGGCCGTCACGACTGATTTGCTCCGGATAAAGCGCTCCCGACTGGTGGTGCCCTTCGGTTCGGGGTGGCGGTTCAGTCTGTTCAGTTTCTCCCTACTGGTGGTGCCGGTCGGTCCGGGGTGGCGATTCAGTCTGTTCAGTTTCTCCCAACTGGCGGTGCCGGTCGGACCGGGGCAGTGGTTCAGTCTGTTCAGTTCAGTTTCTCCCGACTGGCGGTGCCGATCGGTCCGGGATGGCGGTTCAGTCTGTTCAGTTTCTTTCAACTGGCGGTGCCGGTCGGTTCGGGTTGCCGGTTCAGTCTGTTCAGTTTCTCCCGACTGGCGGTGCCGGTCGGTTCCGAGGCGGCGGTTCAGTCTGTTCAGTTTCTCCCGACTGGCGGTGCCGGTTGGTTCCGGGCGGCGGTGTAATCTAATGCGCTGCCACCAGGCCACCCAAGTGAGAAATAATGACGCCACAGACCTATCTCTGCGTGAAATTCAGCTCGCCTTCCGGAATAACCTGACACCTTCCTTATAAGGCGACAATTATTCAGCCTTACACTAGCGCACTTTATTGTTTTTCATGAGATACTCTATGGCCTGTTAAAATTGCACTACGAGTGATCTAGTAAAAATATATTTGTATGTAAACGCTACATTTTCACATAAAACCAGTTGCAGTTAATTCGTTAGGCGTGTAACGAATGTGTCAATACTAGTGGTGTCAATCGGTTACCAAAATTTTGATAACCGAAAAAAGCGGCAGATTTGGTAATCAGTCGGTGAAGCTAATAAATTTGTGGACACTTTTCGGGCAGCCTAATCTTAAGCAATTCATTTTTTTCTCACACTTGTGCGCATTCTAATTAATATTCAGCATTTGCTTTACCAAGTTAATTCAATTGATAGAAATGTTTAATAAAACGCATCATTATTATATCAAGATAAAATATTTTTCTCGCAAGAGTAAGTGCGGTTCTTAAAAATAAGTATATGCGGGATAACCTCCAGAACAAGAGTTTGTGGGACAACATACAAAGTCACCATCTGGATAGAAAACTCTGTAATCTTTGACTAAAGTACCTGTGTTTATTAAAGTTATGACGCACAGATGACGTAAGACTTGGGAAAGTGTAAGTGCTGGACAAGACCATACTGTTTCAGTACCTCATTCTTTGTATTGTAAGAATGAACTTTGTCAGGTAATGCTATGCATAGTGATTTTGATGTTTAAATCTTACATAATACATTTTTCTAAGTAACGTTCTGTAGTGTATGTTTCAGATTCAGATTCAGATATATTTTCACCGAGGGTCCACATCAACGATGGCTTTTCACCTAGCAGCGTATGCGTAGCGTTCAGCGCTGCCTGAACGTTCCAGGCTCGCGTACAAATTGTTGATCTGTTCCCACTCACCGATCCCACCTCGTATCTACCAGTACGCGCGTGCCGCTGTTTGATTGACCGCCCGCGGCGCAGCCGCCCGCTGAGTGATAGGAGCGGCGCGGCGAGACCGGGTAAGCAGTGACGTGAAGACTTGTGCTTGACCTTGGACACATAATCCAGCGGACGCCCCAGAGCAAGGACGTGAGCGACGGTGCGGACACTACAGCTTTCATAAGTTGAATAATAATAGTAACGAATCTATAAAGTACTGTGATGGTTTTCAAAGCGTTGTATTTTCCGGCATCTTCAACAAGTACTTGGGCAAGTACCGCCATGTATGCGACACGATCCCTCATTAAATCGATGACGTTGCGTGCTTCTCAGCCAGCTGATTTCGCATTACTTTGAGGAAAAAAT
>VOPJ01001841.1:0-15295 GCA_014673585.1 Semibalanus balanoides | reverse complement strand
ATTTACAGAGCCCCTAAAAATCGCAAACAGGGACGTGGCTGATGCAACTTTTTAGTGTACAAATTGGTCCAATGGGGGGGGGGGAGCACGTGCCCCTCTGCCCCTTAGCTGCGCTCCTAGTCTCATTCAATTGCCATTGACTGGGGAAGGGGTGGGTAAACGCCCCCTGGTTAAGTTCCGAACCAACAATCCCAGCGAGACGCACAGTACGACATTCAAAAGTGTTTAATGAGACACATCTAAAACATACTCGAAAGTTTCACATTGAGGTCACATGTCAGGTCACGGTAAAGTCAAATATCAAAATATAAATATTTGAGCGTATTGGTCCTACTTTTCATTCAAAGCCTTCAATTGCGAATATGGTCACCAAAAGTGCTCTGAAAGGCATAATCCGCATCTTGCATAAGCTTAAGTGAATTTTTTGGCAACATTTCAATGGTGAGGTCACAAAAGACTCACTTGCCTTGCTGTAAATAAAATCTATGTTAAATGTCATTGCAACATATTTGTAAGGGTTACTTGTGACAAGTATTGAGTTCGATACTAGCTGATGGTCCACTTTACCACCTTGCAATCAGTTTATTAGTGAAGTTAGTTTTTGGAAACAGTTCAAGAGGTCAAAACTCAGGCTTACATAAGGGTCAATAAAGCTCGAAACTTGGGTTGATTATAAACTGAAAAGAACTATTTCTAGGGCCAGTGTATGTCATCAGAAATGCGAAAGTAAGGAATTTACTGTTCTTAGATGATCATAAAAAAAACATTAAAAGACGTCATTAAGCCGTTTTCACGAATATGTGTTTGTCCCCGTAGTACCCCCAAGGTAGTACCCGGTAGTAACAGCCGGTAATATTTGACGTGCGTTTTTGGTAATTGATTTAGGAACCAACGGCTTTTCCCAAGACAGTGTTAATTGAGGCACTCAACTTGAAACTTTATGAATTCATGTACAATTATCTGCTCTCACAATGCAAAATTTCCCGTTGGTTTTCTTAGTATAATCAAATTCATAAACACATATTACCCGGGTAGTACCCGGTAATATGTGTTTATGAATTTGATTATACAAAGAAAACAAACGAGAAATTTCGTATTGTAAGAGCAGATAATTGTTTTCCGTTTCCCGTTTTTTTTTTGTGTGTGTGTGTTTTTTTTTACAGAAATTATGTTTTCAATATCTTTTAAAATGATGATTTTGTGGGCTGAAAGACCGTGTGTTTATTGAAATTTTAAGGTAAGAAACAAACTTTTTCCAAAAATCTTGAGATATATTTTTGTAGCCTTACCACTTGCTATCTGTTGACGTTTTTGTTTTTTTATTTTTCCTCTCTTAAGATTATGGTTTTTTGTACGGTCTGCAAGATTCATCTGAACTTCATTTTGTTAAACTCATGTGAGTGTTGACACTTAGTCTGGTAGAAACATATTTCTGAATTTAGCCATGTACTTCATTTCACCCAGAATCCACTTTAAGTTGCTGAGATATTCCAAAGTCGGCCAATCACATTCTGGCAGGAATATTAATTATCAATAGTTCGCCAGAGAGCTTTCGCACTAGAAGCATGCTTCTTAAATTACAACGCTAGCATATATTGTTAGCTCTGGCCAGTGCGCCATTATAGTAAACAAAATTTTCGACTACTCTGTTTATAGTGACGATCGTTTTTGTAGTTTTGAAACAAAAACAAAATGCAAAACAGAAAATAAGTAAAAATTCAACTAAAGGGGCTCCAGACGTGAATTTATTCTACCAATTAATCAAAGCAGTAAGCTTCTTACCGTAATTAAAAAATATATTTGACATTCAAAAGAGTAGGCACACTCCCTTTAAACTCATGTGAGTGACGTAACTAAATTCGCTCAATCTAAAAAATCCACAAAATTGCTTAATTTTTGCAAAGAAGACGTCAATTTGGTGTAAGAGAAGGTAACCCAAGTTATACGTTGATGGTGATATTTATTTCTGAGCTAATGCGAAATGCGTCAGAGGGACGTTAAACGCCCCCCGCCTCCAGTCAATGGCGGGTTGAAAACCATTCGAAATAGGAGTATTAGATGGTACGGTCTCTATCATATGTGCAGCCAAGTCACATGTCATTTGATATCCCCAGCATCATAAAATCCATCGTGAAAACCGTTGCGAGCATAAAAGTCCTAAAAACGTCACACTCAGACATCACTTACAGCACAACCTTGGTAATTCGCCTTCAAAGCCAGCTTTATTGTCCGACTTGGCATTGCACCCGACTCCTCAGGAAGGTTTATGGCTCTCGTCACAGGTTATTGGAATCATCGTTCGTGGTCTGGATGACCGGCTACAATGACCCTGGTGACCTGACACGAATGACCCCCGTGACCCGAGTCAATACCGCGCAGCAGCGGCCGACACATAATCCTCGCTGAGCCGCCTTATCAGGAAAAGGCCGCAAGTTTCCGGTACTTGAAGCCAGAGCTTTGAGAACGGCCAGGTGAGGCATTGACGCAGTTGAGGGCCTGATCATTGGACGGAGGTTATTAAAGTGGAAATGTCACGGCAGCACATACACAGCTGACGTGTGGCCTTTTTCTAAGCAGTGCTATTGAAGGCCCGGTTATAGTCTGTTTCATGTATGTACATTGTACATACCTTCTACGCTTATTCATGTATGAGCGCGAGCTGCTATGAACTTGTACTATTTGTTCCAAAATAAGCGTCCCGCTGGGTTGGCTGGCACAGCACTTTAAGCGGAGGATATAAACGCATTGGCAAAATTATAAGAAATGATGGAGATGAGAGCCACTCACCTGGGCTCTCATCCACATCAATCCACATCATTTTCCCAATGCGGTATATTCCCTTTAACTGCTGTGCTGGCCAACCCAGCGGGACGCTTATTTTGGAACCAATAGTACCTACAAATATCGTATGCAGCCTGCAGCGGTTACCTTGCTTAGATGCGTTTGATTTTGTTTCGTGAAGCTTCAACAAAGCTCTTGCAGCTGAAACAGGACCGTAGATTACACGTGGGACAGACTTTTAACATAATCACTTACTAATTGGACAGTGCCCGGATGTACGGTATGACATTGTCACGTGCTTTTCATAGTGCGTCACATGTCCCGGTGAAACGTTAATAAGGGGCTTATGCTGATTGACATTGGGCTCGTTACCTCCCTGGTTTCATTTGTTGATTTCACTGGTACGCTATTTTACTTTATACAAGTAAAAAGGCAGTGCAAAAATACACATGAGGCAAAGTGTGAACAAATTGCGCAAGCGCAGGAAAGACCATGGGCGGATGCCAATCACTTTGCAGTACACGCTAAAAGGAAATCAATCAACTAAACACACACAAAAAAAGAAAAGAAGGAAGAAGAATGACAATGGTCGAGAACGAGGTAAACAAGAAAAGCGGGAACGGTACAAAATAAACTAAAGAGTAGGCATTCTTGACCCAACCAACATTGAGGCTCAAGGTCTGTGGAGTGGACTGTGGACCAGCCGCTACAGGCAGTCATTATATAACCAAGCCCTGAGCGGTCAGCTTTGTAATGATCATTTCACAGCAGGCTATCTTCCGGCCTCAGTAGGTTTGTTTTCCGACTTCTCGTCGTAAATACCGCCGCGTCCGCGTTATAACTCGACTGTGGCGTGGTCGTTTGACGTTAAGCAGCTCTGTAGACTCTAACATGCGACACGGAGTTATCGGACATAGTCATGCCACCACATGGCACTGAACATGTCTCTACGCAGGAACACGGTAGTGTGGCACAGAAGGTTTGTTATTTTATGCACTAATTAGCGTCATTTTGTAGCAACTGACGGATGTGGCGAGCATTGTCGTCATAATGACTCCATTTATTGGTAAAAATAGCACCAGCATGCACACATGAACCCTTATTTTACGTTTTGCAGGTTCCCTTGGCCCAGCAGAAACTCATTGAATGCAATGGTGACGCTCATCATCATTGATAAGCTTCAATGCTGTGTGGCAGCAGATATCGGAGTTTGGCTGCAAGCCTTCAGGCCTTTAGTCTCCAAATTGGAATTGAGTAAAACAGCCTCTCAACTTAACAGCCTTAAACATGTCGATATTTCCATTGATCAATCAGCTAGCCATCTTCATAAGTTCATTTAGAAGATCGCACCGGCACAGGTCCAATAACGCTTTGACGAAGCCGGTTAATTTATGTCTGGTGGAATCCCGTCGACCAATGGGATCGTTCACTAGAGTCGTGCAAGTGGAGGAGTGCTCTAGAAAGGTGACGAAAACCATTGTACATGCTACCATCACAGAGACATAATTTGACATTCCAAATCACCTGATGTCCATAATTCGCATCAATATATAGTCTGCCACACGCATGAAAAGAACTTAATACTAGTCGCGTTAACATAACAAATATGTAGTAAAACGTCAACAACACATTTTCTTAAAGGAGACAGTTCTCTTTAAAAAAAATCAGAAATGATGAAGAGAAGTTAAATTAGTTATTATGTTGACTAGTAATCATAAATATAATGTTACGCGCGAAAAAGCAAATGAAATGGTCAGACTTTGGTTCAAATTTCCATACTTTTTTTCGAAAAAATTAAAGCGAATCTGCTAAGAAGCACGTATGTTCATCAAACGTCATCGATTGGAGGATCGTGGCGCATACAAGACAGTACTTGCCTAATAACTTGTTGAGGATGCGGGAAAAAAACCTTAGAAACACGGAGCATTTTAAAGGAATATAGCACCTTTACATTAGTTTTTAACTGAGATAGCCAGATTGTCGGGTGTGCTGAGAAACCCCCAAATTTCCGAAATTTCCCTCCAAAGCGACCTTTAGTTGCTGAAGTTTCAACGCAAAAAAACCGTTGGTCAATGTGGTCATATTTCAACGGTCACAAATCCCGTGACGTTTCGCATACGTCATCAGTAGTACTCCACACTGTGATTGCCACCGCACTTCGCTTTGAACGTCCGCCCAGGTATTTCAAGTTACCTTGCGGTCCGCCCCGACCGCCACCGACGGTTCGGTCAGGCTGCTCGGCACACTGTTGGTTTCACGTATGCGTGCCCCACGTCCCTACCCGGCACGCGAGCGAGAGCCGGTCGGACCCAGCCAGTCGCGTTTACGCCTACCGGTGCACCCATGTGCGGTGCCGGCACAGCAGCTGTCATGGGCGGACGCAAAGTTTGCCGTTCGAGCCTCCTTGTGACGACACCCAAACTCGCCTTTGGTGACGCAAATTGGAATGTGGACGGTCACATGTAAACAGATTTACTATTGTTCAAATTACAACAAATTCTGACTTTTTTCGCAAAAATGAATGCCAGGACCGTAATCAGGGCATGTTCTTCTCCCATCATTCTACATACTTTTCCCAAGGTGCTATATTCCCTTGAATTCGAAGTCAAATTCACCGTCTTATTCTTGCGTTATTGTGTTTATCCACGGGGAAGTTTCCGTGGTACTATCTATGGGACGTTTGAAAGTTGGCGTTTTAGTTGCGTTAAAAATATTTCAAACTAAGCCTAACCATTTATTCATTTTAACGGACAAATTAATCAGTGTCTTCTTTTGCATAATTCAGTGCAGTGGAAACGGGAGTTAATTCCTGAAACCCACGCCCACCGCAAGAAGGCAAGCAGATGAAGACGGATTTCGGCCCATCTGGTAAGATTAGGTACGTCTGATAATGTCTCTTGATAATGTTGGAGATAACGTTTTATAGACGATTTAAGCATCAAAATCACGATAATTCCTCACCAAGTTTATTCTTGCAATCCAGGGAATAAGGTACTGCAACAATATTTCTTGTCCAGTCCAGCACTTTATGTTTCTATTCAAACATTTCCCAAAGTCTGACGTCATCTTCTACGTCATAATAATGCGTCAAATCAACCAAAATCAGTCAATCAGCGATGGATTACGGGTATCCCGGGTCCCGACTTTTAGACTGAAATATTAAATAATTTAAGAGGTTTCTATGAAAATGTGAAAACGTCACAAGTCATTTTCCAGTATGTGCCACAACTTGGCTATCTCAACTCAAAACCCAATGTTAAAGGTGAACTGTTACCTTTAATGCGAGGCGGCATCTGTTCAGCTCAATTCGGCATTTGTCATTTAAAACGACAACATGACATACTGCTTGACATATATGCATCTCACATCGGCGTAAACACACTCCGCGGCAAAATGCGGCTTACCAATGACAGTGTTAATTTGTATTGCCTTTTCGCGGAATGTTGTTACGCCGATGTGAGATGAATTATTATGTCAAACAATATGTCATGCTGTCGTTTAAGTGAAGAAATACCGAACTGAACTGAACAGAGCCGGCCTTGCATTAATAAAAGTGTAGTGAACACGAAGTTTTCCTTCACCGTCATATGATTACCAATATGGCGCTTGTGTGTCAACTTACCGTGTGCTATTTTGTATCAACTTGGTCGTATTGATTGTTGCAGCCTAGCTATTGCCTTTTTTGCTGTTGTACCAACCGAGGTTAACATCATGCATGATTCTAAAAAATAAGTGCCCACGAAACGAGTAAAAAGTTAGCAGCTGATTCGAGACATTCTACATAATCGATATATTCACATGTATCCTATGTTGTGATAAGCCTTGAGTTGAGACATTCGACTCATTCGATACATTTCTCAAAACATGGTATTATATGCACGGAGCCGACATAAATGTTTCGAATGTAATTTATCGAATATCTCAAATCTGCCTGAACATTGGAAAATGTTGTGAATGTATCGAAGGTGTCGAATCTGCCTAGTCGTCTGGTAAATGTGTCGTATCAGCGAATGTATTCAACCCGCGCGGCGTAGGGGGAGGGTAAATTTTACCCCCTCCAGGGTTTTCTCAATAACTTTAAACCTATGACAGATGGCGACGTCAAATTGTGGTTACCTTATGCGGCTTCAATAGGGTTTGGACCTGTTTTGCAAGGTACCCCTTAAGAGTGCTCAAAAGATGCGCAATTTTTAATTTATCCTTATGCTATAATATCGCATTATCAAATTCATTAATGAACGCAAGAAAGCAATAAAACGTGGTGAAGATACTGATCGATGATTGGCTGAGAATTTCGTAACGTCACGATATAGCAGTCCGGTTGGAGGCGAATACAGCGGCACATATTTTTCGTAAACAACTTGTAAACGAAAAGAGGCAGGCCACTGCTACTTTGTGAAATTTAATTCAACACAATAGAAGATCGTTTGACATCAAAACATTGAAAATTGGTTAATACATCTTTGAGTTATATATGTTATATATTTGAAACTAGCTCAGGTACCCGACGTTGTCCGGGAAATGCACGAGGCCACAGCTTTGCCTGCCTTGGAAATTGGAGTCCTGGACTTAGTATATTTTCACCATCACTACAGTTCCTGAAGCGACTATATCATGCAAGCAAGCGGTTAATCCTTCAGCAACGCACCTACCAAATTTACAGGGGTGGTAACACTCCCAAAAGTCTCTAGACATCCCAGAGTATCTAGATTTTTCGAAAATTCCTGCAGAATTTTACTCCATTGATTTTAGAAAGCGCCATGCCTGAATTTAAAGCAAACTAATTTCGGGGTAAAAATAAGCCAACATCACTAACGCTACCAAGGAAACTGGGCAGCCGAAGAAAACAATATACGTTATTCTAAAGAGCTTGCTGAAGAGAAAGCGCATGCTGAAGAAAAGCGAGAAAAAAGAGCATGCTGAAGAAAGACGTCATGCCGAAGAAAGCAAACATGCTTGAGGAAAGCAAAACTAATTCTGGTAAAAATCCAAGAAACGGCATGCCGAAGAAAGCATTTAATGGCAAAGGTAATGTCGTGATAACTGTAAGTTCTTCCTCCTTCTGCAGGTAGAAACAATAAAGAGCATGCTTGAAAAAGCGCCATGCCGAAGAAGCAACTGCCGAAAAAAAAACGAGAAAAAGAGCGTGCTGAAGAAAGCGCCATGCCGAAGAAAGCAACACTAATTCTGGTAAAAATAAGCAATTATCACTAACGCTACCAAGAAACCGGCATGCCGAATGATGGACTACTGTGGGTAATATTGCTTTGAGAGTAATATTTGGTAAAAATAAGCAAATTATCCACTACTTATCCACTAAACGCTACCACAACATAATGAGTTTGCAGCACCACATTATGAGTCAATCATTGCTTTGGGGCTAATACAGTTAAGTATACGTTTTTCTTTTGAATCGAGAGCGTTTCCTCAAATGATACATTAGACAACAGGTTAACTTCAAACAATCAGGGCCCAGGTAAGCCGGTCGTAGCAGCGAATGACATGATGTCAACGGGCACGGTGCGGCCCTAGACACAAAACAAATAGCTGTTCCGAATTCAGCCCTTGTCATTGGTGGAATACGATCAAGTGACCATGACGTCATAGACAAGATTCTGACATTTTATTTTGTGAAAGTATCATTAACTTGATTTCAATTGATTTCGACATAATGTGCCGCATTGCTGCAATACTAAGAAACTGCCACTAATTAAACTGCAAATTTAGGCCCACTAAAGAATCATGCAAAAAATATCGGATATGTATAATTGACTATTAAGGATAAGACTATAAATTGATATAAGGATTCTTATAAGAGATATTGACATTTCAAAAAAACAATGCGCTTAAGACCTGCGCAAAATGTCGAGAATTCTGAATCTGGCATTGTTTTTTGCGTAAGAGGTCTGTGTTAGAAGCCTTAGGTTCACTGACATTAAGGAGCTTTTGCTTTATTTATAAGAAGATAGAAGATGGCGGCGAGAATCGTGGTCAGCAAAGCGATATCTCAGACACCAGCAGTCGCATCGGGATGATTCAAATGCCATTCGGCATCTCTTGGCAACCTGATGTCAGAAACATCGCAATGACCCCGTTATGGTCACCAATGACGTCACGGAGAGGTCAAGTTAGGTTAAATCGAAACATGCCTAGTTTTGACCAGTGACTTCATCATAGAGGATAAGAAGCTTAAAATGTCATTTATTTAATTCAGGGTTACGACGAACCGAAAACGATGACGATGGGTTTGTTATGACTTAGACGACGATCACTGATGTTACACCGCCAAGCAACGTGAAATTTTAATTTTAGGTCGTGAAAAATGAAATTGTAATATTGAAACCAGACCGTGAGCACTAGCAGATCCAAAGGAGTGGCAGGGGCTTTAGCCCCCCATATCGCCTGAAATGGGCAAAATTTGACACATTTTCCTATGCAAAAGGAAATCATAAACTTTTACTAAGGCATGTTTGTTTTGAGCCGTTTAACACGAGCCCTGGAGGGCCTCTGAGAATAACACGCCCTGGAGGGGGGGACGGATCTCGCCCCCTATGATCTAAAAAAACACGCAACGTAGCGACAAGCGAAAAAAGCAGTTAAATAGACCACCGCGACAAGGTCTATCGAAAGTACATCGGTCCTTTTTTATGTCAGGTCAATATCAAGGTCACTAAAGGTCATCAAAGGTCATATTTTCCAGATTTGGGACTTTGCTCCCAAGATAACCAGACCAAATGATCTCCAATTCGGAAAATATGATAGCTGGGAAGTAGCAAACCATCAGTATCGAAGCTCTTGAAATTGTTATCTCATCGAATAGTTTTCATCAAAATTGAGTCAGGTGAGTATTTAAGGCCTCCAGAGAGTCATTGAAAGGCAAACGAGATATTTTCAGATGATTTTGCTAATGACTTGTAGGAGGGGCTAAAAGAACTAAGGCAGTGTATTTTGGCGTCATCATAATTTCTTCTCTGTAAAGGACTTTGAATGCTATTGTTTTTACAGGTGAGGTCAACTATAATCTCTGGACCTCAGGTCAGGTCAAGCTGTTTGACCAAAAGTAGGGTAGGTGCATAAATCGAAAGACTTTATTCGACGAGACATAAACACATTGGTACTATTTCTGACGTCTCTATCTTCAACGTTATGTCGAGAGTTTGACAATCAGTATTGGTGATGCAAAAATTGACTTGACCTTGGGTCACCGAAAAGAAATCCGATGATATGTCAATGTGTAGGTGCGATGTCATGAAACCTTCATTCGTGAAGAGCTTAAATTGTATCGCTAGCTGGAAAACAGTGTTTGCAACGACCAACACGTTTTTGAGGATGAGCGACATGCACGTGACCTTCGTCTGGTGACCTGACCTGAGAAGACCAGGGGACCAATTTAATTTGGAATAATTTGGGAAGGTCTCTAAACCTACGAACAGGTATTGACTCACAAAAAGGCGGCGCTGCGCGCCGCTGTGTGACCCAGGGGAGGGAGCTCAAACGGTTAATAAAGTACACGTGGGCAGCTGGCTGCACATCTGATGATTGAGAGGAATATTGCTACCCTGGGCCACAATTTAACCTGCAGGGAGAGTTCCACTGGACAGTCACTAAAGGGACACTGCTCTTCCGGATGATAATCACACAGACTAAACAAGACTAAGAAGACATAATGACTTTTAAATGTTCATTAACTCACTTATTCAAAAAGCGCAATAACAAAAATCATTATTTCATACTTTAGATGAATCTTCAAAACTGTTACGATTTATAATCGACCGACTTAGTACCAAGTTGGAAGCGTATTGCATCAGTAAGCCGTAATCAAAGAAAGGGATATCAATTGAACTGGACCAGGAGTTCCTCAAGCTGGACGCTATCGCAACTGGATGAAGACGCCGATGCATTAGACCTGTGGTTCTGTTGAATTGAATATATCCTTGCATGTGCGCATTGAGTCTTGCCATGGAAACGTGAGACAGACTCTTCCATTTGTATCTCCGGAAATCGGAGGACCATCATAAGAAAAACCGTCGGTCGGAAGAAAATCTTCAATAAGATGAGAATCAAAATCCTCTCGTAAAGAGTAAAAACACATTCTTTACATTAATATTCCTTCATTTTTACATGAACTCCTTCATGTCTGTCATTTGTAATGTGTGGCGGACTTCGACAACCTCAATTGGCCTGCGAAGACTGGGACCTTGTGAACGGCGAATGATGAGTGCGACGACCCTGGGCGCGAATTAAAAAAAACGGACTTCACCAGATGACTGATATCAATTACGGCTGTTCCCAACTGTTCTTATCACATATCAAATTGTTACTGGGTTGAGCGACAAGTGCATTTGTTGCCCAATTCATTATGTTATCGTATTTAGCAAGATTTTGCCAACTAATCAAATGCGAAACGCCATAAGTTGTCATGCCGCGAAGGACGCAAATTTGCCGTTTTGACTAGCGGTCTGTGGGATCAGCTGGATTGTGCTGGGCTACCAGAGTAAGGCAAATTTCTAGAAGGCCGACATGAGACTCGGTACCCGACGATTTCTAGGTTGGGAGCGAGTTGCCGAGGCGGCCAAATCATAAGGTGAAGACAGATGATTGCGTGCAGGCAGCCTTTTGGCCACTTGATCGTCCCTGGTCTTTATCCTTTCAATGAGATTTGTATAAAGTAGAATTGATGCGCAGAAGATACTGAAGTTCACTTACGACTTATTTTTATATAAGGTGTGCATTATTAAATTTTTAGACAATACGAGGGAGATTCCCCCCGCCCCCAGCAGGGCGCGGGCTAACTATCGCTATTGACAGCCACTGTAAGAACGCGTGCGGGGGCATACTCTTATTAAATGCCCCCCCCCCATGTTCCTGTGGCAGGGGGAGTTTCCCACTGGATTAACCAGTGGCCATGGCCATTGGTCATGAGGTGCGGCAAGGTTATGGAAAAAAATGTAGTGTCTCGCAAAATAACTCATTATTGTAACACACCTAAACCTGTTTTATAATGCTATGCTTTAGGGGAACCCTCCGTGATTTTGAAGACACTCTTAATGAGTTTGGGGGCGCCCTGTTTAGATACAGGGTGCACCTCATCAGGGCGCATTTCCAAGTCTCGAGGCACCCTTTCAAAGTATAGGGGGCTTTTCGGGCATCGGGGTCATCCCGAATTGGAGCAAATCTCCAATGATGGGGCGCCCTTCATGGGTTGGGACGCCACTCTATGTTTTTGGGGCGGCCACCTCAGATTTGGGTGCCATCATCACTTTGGTGTCACTGTCAGCCTAATGCGTTCGAAGAGCTCGATTTACGAGTTTTGGAGGCCGCCCTCCCGAATCTGACGTTGGATGCTTTTGGGGCATCATGGGGGTGCATTTCCAGGAATTGGGGCGCCTTCCATGTTTTTTTGGGGTGCCCTCCATGGGTTTGGGGGCGACTTCTATGGGCTTGGGGGCACCCTCTATGGGCTTGGGTTTGGGGGCAAGCACCATGGGTTTGGGGGCGCCCACCATGGATTTCGGGGTGCCCTCTATGGGTTTGAAGGCGCCCCACATGGGCTTGGGGATGCCCTCCATGGGTTTGGGGGCACCTACGGCGCCCAGATTGCGCCTTCGGCGCATAACTAGTGCCCCTGCGTCTGCGCAGGGGCGCCAATTTCCATTGAGGGGGCTGTCAGCCCCGTTGCCCCCACCCTGGATCCGCCCCTGGATGTGTCTCCAATTATGGAGGGGACAATCCCCCAGTTTGACGGCTAGCTAGAGAGACGGTGTTCCCTCCACCTGTAGAGCCGGTTCTGCGGAGTACGGGGTCGTGAACTGTGGAGTCACGACCTTTGAATGACGTCACATCATGACTTGCCAGGTGTGGCACGAGTTTTTCACTACAGGTGGAAATAGGTCTCGACCGGTCTTTTTCCTTCACGGCGGCACAGAACACGACCCTGAGCGTTGAAAAAGCGACTGTATGCAGGCTAAATCAAGCATCGGTGGTTCAGTGGTAGAATGCCTCGCCTCACGCGGGCGCCGGGTCATTCCCGCCAGATGATTTTAGCTCACAAATGATACGACAAGACGTTCTTCGACCCGGCTTATCCAGTTCCATACACTCCTGACATCAGGATGGGACCGACAAGGACGTGCCAGGGGAGTGCAGTCAACAACGTCTCGCTGATAGCTGATGACATGCTTGGAGGGGGTGGGGCTGCTCAACATTTTTTATAATATAAAATATTCCACTGGATTTGCCCTCCCCCACAAAAATCGGCTAGATCCGCCCCTGACAGTAGGGAGAAGGGAAAGTGGTACGTCTGACGCTGTTTTGATCTGGAGCGATTCACAACCAAAGTAGCTTTTGCACGGTGGCAATACAGTAACCATTAAGGTGTATCCGAGGTCAGCCAGTCTGCAAAACTTGGCAGGTCTCGACGAGATCTTGTCGGGCAGGGTTGGTAAAGACTCATCAAAATTGGGGTAGCTTTCTAAACCTGCCGCTCTTCCACCAGTTTCACGTTCTTAAAATGTGTACGGCGCAGATCCTTTTATCCAATACAAGATGGCGACGATCCTCACGCATACTACTAAACGCTCACATTTTTTTATGATATAATAATATTGCCACTGATTTGCCCTCCCCGACAAAAATCGCTAGATCCGCCCCTGGCAGTAGGGAGAAGGAAAGTGGTACGTCTGACGCTGGTTTTGACTCTGGGAGCGATCACACCAAAGTAGCTTTTCAGGTGGCAATACAGTAATATTAGGTGTACGAGGTCAGCCATTACTGCCAAAACTTGCAGGTCTCGACGAGATTGTCGGGCCGGTTGGTAAAGACTCATCAAATTGGGGTAGCTTTCTAAACCTGCCGCTCTTCCACCAGTTTCACGTTCTTAAAATGTGTACGGCGCACAGATCCCTTTTTATCCATATAACACAGATGGCGACGATCCTCACGCGATACTACTACCAACGGGTCATGCCACGGATCATCAAACTTAGTTCTGGCTCCGAAGTCTTTTAACCAAATCTGATCCCCTGGTTGTATCCCTCCTTCTCTAGATCTATGCCGTCTGTTATGCTGATGCTTATAGCTAGCTCCTGCGCCCGCGACTGCTGCTCCCGAGCTCGCCGCAGCACACAGGACAACACACGGAGCCTCTCACTGACATATGCATCAGAGTATTCACTCACTGGCTGGTTGATCAGTTTTGACAGGGAGCTATGCGAATTGCGGATACCGGAGAAAATACAAAAAGGATGGGCTGAAACCATGCGTGCAACAAACCTCGTTATTTAACCGAACACCACTCCCAGGAGAAGCTGCTCCTAATCGATGTCATTGAACTCAGACAGCGCCCGGAGCCGCCGTTTAATATCTAAATCCTTTTTTCGACCTTACCTACCGCTTCATGGTGACACACGAGCAGTGGTAGAACTTTATGAAATCGGTCGGGGGGAGGGGGGGCTGATGTTCATTTGATGATAATAGCCGTTTTCACGATGGATTATTTTGCGCGAAATGTTTTAAAACATTTTAAAATGTTTTAGTAGTAGCCTTTTTCACGATGGACTCATTTGCCAAAAAATGTTTTAACCCTCACCCTAGGGCAAGGGTTAACACATTTCTCGCAAATTAGTCCATCGTAAAAACGGCTTCTCTTAAAACATTTTTTAATGCTTTAAACATTTCGCGTAAAATAATCCATCGTGAGAACGGATTTTGACTCCATTCTTACCATGCAACGCCTAGGCCTATTTTAATTGAAATCCCTGGGGGGGGGCTTGGCCTCCAAGATATTAGTTCACCCTGCACCCGAGCCTTAATGCCAAAAATACTTTCAAAGAACCTTGATGCGATTTTTAGCAGGTTAGAACTAGAGTGCAAATGTGAACGAGACTGGCCGTCTGACAGTTGGACATGGCGTCCTGTTCATTATAACTGTTCCGGACTGGGTTCCAACCTTCGCTTAATGTTACTTCACGCAAACATCGATCCTACTGATTTACAATTGTAACATCTACACCTACTCTTACATTTAAAGTCATTTCTTAAACATTCTCCAACTGCAGTCAATACCACAAAGTATTTGTTTAAGTTATGACCAGCTTGGGCTTGCTGTGCTGGCTAGCCTAATTATTAAAATTTAAAATCATTTGAAGGCAGGCCCACCCTTAAGTATGCAAACTGACACTGGTGTACGTACCTCATAGGTCATTTTTTCAATCAGCAATAAAAAACAATTATCAGACACAATTTGACATGCTTTCACTCTAATCATTTCTTAGTAAGAATTGATTAGATTGAAAACATTTCATATGCTTGAGTTGACCATCCCTCATGACTTGGGCACCTACTACCTAGTACCTACATAAAAAATGAGAAAACCCATGAGTGGGATGAGATAAAAGAAAAACTCAGAATTCAGATTTATATAAGTTCATATTACCAAACATTATGATATATACGTACCTCATGGCCCATAGGTCATTCTATCATTCAGCAAGACAATTATCTGGCAAAATATAAT
>VOPJ01001838.1:0-15284 GCA_014673585.1 Semibalanus balanoides | reverse complement strand
CATATTATGGTTTATGCCATTTCAACGATTATAATTATCATTTCGAAGGTATGTGACGTGACGATATGTAACACTGCAAACGGACGGACCGTTAAACTTCAACTTCAGGTTTCACTATTAAATTTCATTTGCTAAAATCCGCCTATACCTATCCAATATCCCAAGCAATGCCAATTCCGGACTTTGGATTTCGCTACACCGTCAATACAACAAACACTGATTGGTGTTTAACGTCACGATGTATATAGTTTTAAAGCGAAATCTATTTCGTCTAATAATAACCAAAAATGTATTCACATTCTCATAACTGTCATTTAAAATGACAGTTCTGCTAACTTGCTGTAATGTCGATGTAGTTGGGCTATACCTTGCGGCATTAGCACAGCTCGCAGTGAGCCACCGAATAGTATTTCAGGTATTTTGATTCTCGAAAGCAAGCTGCATTTTCAAGCGCACCTCTCTTTTAAGGATCCCATGGTTTTTGCGTATCGTACGTTTCACTGATCACGTTCTGCACGCCGTAGACCACGGCGTCAGACCATGGTTATATATAGGTACTTCGGAAACCTATTGTATTGTGAAGAGAATGGAAGTAAAAACTATCTCTTTAGCCAAATATACTGTCTCTGTATTGCATATGACAGTTAACGTTTCAGCCTGACAACCTCAATGTGCTTCAGCGCCACCACCCCAAAAAACACAATCACAGCAACTTATGTTTCATATCCATTTGTCATGATCGTACAAAACAACACACGAGGACTGCAAATGATTTATTAGGACTGGTGTCGTAGTTGTGTTTTCCTTCCGAGAAGGTCAAGGCTAGAAAATAAACTAGCACTGTGGCCGTTGTCTCATAGGTCACAAAAAACGCAGAGATCACAAAACCTACATACACAGCAGAGTTTGGTGAGTCTTTCATCATATGTCAGCAGTGCGGTGTGCGAAAAATACCGAAGTCAGCGCGTTAATGCTTTTTACATTGGTCGGCATATGGTAATACAAAACACCACACGGTGCTGATAAATGATATATTTAGGAACGAGGTTGATGTTTGATTTACCATATGTCTCAGTACGTTTTTAACATTAGTGCGAGCATGTGGTAAAAGGTTTTCAGCTCTCAGAAAATCAATGTCAAGTCAATTGGTCAAAACTTTCGGCCCGCCGGGCATTTACATTTTACCAAACTATTTGTACACAGTTTTCAAAGCGGAGGTAGACATATGATAAAACAAATTACCACACTCAGGGCCGATATAATTTCTTTAGGACCTTAGGTCGTTGTAGGATTTTCCACCCTCGACCTTCGTTCTCGGGCGGACAAATCCAACAACGACCTCGGTCCTAAAGCAATTATTTTTATCGCCCGTGTGGTATTTATTATTACCGCCCGAGACCGAAGGTCAATGGTGGAAACTCCAATTAGCATGTGTAAACAGTGTACACAATAGTAGCACCCAAAGTTGGAGACTGCAGTAATGCACACAACATTAACACCACAAACCCGAGACTGCAGTAGCTCACACAACAGCAACACCACGGGGCTGGAGACTGCAGTAGCTGCAGTAGCTCACACAACAGTAACACCACAGGCTGGAGACTGCAGTAGCGCGTAGCGCACACAACAGTAACACCAGAGGGCTGGAGTATCTCTAGACAATGTATATCGCTAGACCGACAGAGATGAAGCAAAGGGCACGGTGGCCATGCCCCCACTCCACGGATACAAAAATCATAAAATGATACTCTATACATTTTATTATGATATAAAATGACGACCCGATAATTCCGCCATGGACCACATTCAAAATGTCTGGGATCGGAACATAATGAATGCACTTCCCGATGTAAATGGAAACCCTAGCCAACTTTTGCGAATGCAAATTTATGTTTCAAGTAAGCTATCAATGCTATTAGCAAGTGGAGTCCAACATAATTTACAGCATATTGGAATTTACATAACATTATCCCTCCAAAAAGAGCCGGTGGCCCTCCCTAGCGTACCGTTTCGGATCCAATCATGGCTGAGATGGTATCTCACCACCCACTGGGATCCTCTCTATACGCCGGAGACCACGAGGCCTAGGAAAGTAGGTATGGTTTTATGACATACTAGCAGGGGTATCCGGCGTTGCTCGGGACAACCATGCGGTGTCTCCATCAGACGGCATTGATAGCAGCATTGAAAATTGAAACCAAGGCCGCAGTCAAAAACACAGAATCTAACGATTGTGTCGCCAGGGAATAGTGGATTATTTTTTACTGCGGCCTCAAACAGCTGTATTTTTTATTGTGCTGCACTACAAATGTCAAACCATGCTACCAGCTGTTCTATAATGGGAGCACTAATGCACACCGGTTTGATATGAACTGCTAAGCACCATGAGATGATATTCTTTGCAACTTGCAATAAAAGTAAGGCAATCATGCCTTACTTTTATTGCAATTTATTACTCAAAACACATAAAGTTAACAATACTGACACACTTAAGCATGTGTCAGTATTGTCGGTACTAATTAGAGCATTGAAACCAAGGCCACAGAAAATCTTACTAAAACATTAAAACCAAAGCAATGTAAGTTGGTTGTATCTCGTCAACAAATGGGAGCATTTAAAATCCAATGCAATGTTACGTTGGCTCAAAATACAAAATATACGCTTTAACGAACCAGTATGCCAAAAATTGTCATACCCATTTTACCCACCCAGTACCCATTGAAAAGCTAAAAAATGCATACCAAGCCCAGACACAATCGTAAGAATTGAATGCACTCATGAGTGCACCCGATCCATGACGATCCCTGACTAGGTACATTGACGTGTGCAAAAATGCACAATGGGCTTATATAATACTGCATGAGGCCGGTGTAAATAAATTGTCGAGACCGAGGTCTTGCCAATTTATTCCGGCCGACTGGCGTATGATTTATACCATATGCCGCAATGTTTGTTTTTCACATTTTTCAATCATTCTTTGTATTATTACTAGGTCCTTACCAGAGCAATAAATTATGTATTTCACAGTTAAACTTTGACTTAGATAAAATGGAAGAAGCCTTGGAAGCAAAGTCGACAAAGCTTTCAGAATTCCAGTCAAAATTGTATCACACACACTGTTTTCACGCGCTCAGGTACAACAAATTTGACATATGGCTTTTTCGTTGCACCGTCTTTTTCAGCACCGCCGTAACAGCGCACCGCGTCCACGATGGACGCCACGATATCGCCCACCGGTGGTGACCACCATCCTATGCGGGGGCGACTCCCATAGCCGAAGACTGCCCGCGCCCCGCAGCCACCGGTGGGCGAAGATGCAATTCAACTACGACCTGGTCCGCAGCACACCAGCGTCATTCGGGGGCGCCAACCGTGACGACTGGGGGCCACTAACCCAGATGGCCACCTCCATCTTCCGCCGGCCGGAAGATAGCCCCGCATACATCATTATAAGCGGCGGTGGAAACAGCTTAACTACCAAGCAGCCACTGGCCCTGCGGCAAAGCCACGGCGCCCAGGCGGCGGCGGTGGTCGAGAACCTTGGCGGCTTTCTGGCCACTATCAGGCCTGGTGGCGGCCCGGAGGTGGGGGTGTTTATCCTCACCGCCATCCCCCCTCCGGTCCTTGGAGCCCCAGCAGTTGCAGCCTTCAAAAAGTTCAACGACCGCATCCGTGCCGTGGTGGCGGGGCGGCCGCGTCACCACGTCATAGACGTCGGCGTAGTTGGGCTCGAGCGCAGCCCCGCTTGCCACCGCCGCCGCCGCCAGAGCCGCCACCGCCGCCGCCGCCGCCGCCGCCGCCGCCGCCGCCGGCTCCGCTGCCGCTGGCGCCGCCCGAGTCGCCGCACAACGCCGGATGCTGCCACGACACCACCACCGCCACCGACACCGACACCACCGACACCTCCACCGACACCACCGACACTATCACCGACACCACCGACACTATCACCACCACCACCAACACCACCACCACCACCACCACCGCCACCGCCACCGCCACCGCCACCGCCACCGCCACGACCACTGCATCACCACTCTTCAAGTTTGCAGATTTCGAGGATGGGGTCCATCTCCAGAGATGGGGCTATGACGCCATCAGCGCCGAGATTCGTCGCATGATGCTGCGTGATATGTAAGTACAACTTTTTAACCATACCCGTCATTTAATTTATCAATAAATGGTTCATTCAATATTACATTATCTTTCATTATTTACCTTGGCTATTGCATTTATTACTTAATTCCATTAATTCATTTTACATTGCATCACTTCTTACATTCAATATGAATTACTCATTATCACCATACCGTTAACAACAGGCCTTACTATGGTTCCATGATGAGGTGGCATTAATGACTCAGTTCATTAAACGAGCAGAAGGCGAGTTTCATACACTGAATATTAAATGCCACGAGTGAATAAAAACAATAAGTGCATCCTGGCATTTCGCGCGCAGCCAACTTTTTCCGAGAACAGATTTTCAAGCACAACATACATGTTTGCTTAAAAATAAATGTTCATAAAGCCGGGTCATTTCGTGAAGCGCAGCAGTGTATTATCACCTCCGGGCAGTGTATTAACACTTAGGTAAATACACGGCTAAAATGTAGCACGTAGTCAATGACAAAACAGCATTCGGACATGCACCAATGTACTTGACCTTACCGGCAGGACCGAGACGTGACCGTCGCCGATGACACCGCCGTCCACTGTCGTCGCCACCACCGCCACCGTCACAATCCCCGTCACCGAGGCCATCGCCGTCGACTGCCGCCGCCACCACCGCCACCGTCACAATCCCCGTCACGAGGGCATCGCCGTCGACTGCGCCGCCACCACCGCCCCAACAACCATCCCCGTTCGTCAACTCCATCCCCCCGTCGACACAATATTGTCGCAAAACCAAATAAACATAATGTGCTTGAAAACGTGTTTTTTTACAGATTGTGGATTGGTGAATGATAAGTAATTTCGAACATTCAGAACAACCTAAGCACGGTGTCATCCACACCCCACACATCCCACACCCACATCCACATTCCATAATCACATTCACAGTCCACATCCACACCTATCATTCCAAAAATCACATCAAACACACCCACATCCACACACACACCAAACACCCCCCCCCACACACCACACACAGGAACACACACACACACACACATTTACACCCACATCACCACCCACATCCCGCCCATACCCACACCATACCTGCACCATATCTACACCATACCCACACCATTTTCACACCATACACACACAACTTTCACACCATACCAACACTATACTCCACAAAACACACACCATATCCACAATATACCACAAACACACTCACAAAGACCCAATCATTACCAACACCTCACTATATCAACACAAAACCCACATATACTCAAACCATACCCAACACTGTATAACCAACAAATACCCACACTTTGCCAATCTCCTTTATCCAACTCCCACACCATACCGAGGACCTACCGGTCGTTTTCTTGGCCCGCGGTCCAGGCATTAGCAGAACAGCGCTACCTCTGCCTGGGCAGCGTTTTGGGCGGCTTCTTGCGGGGGCGGCGTTGCTGGCCGGCATTTGCGGGCGGCGTTTTTGGGCTCGGCTTTTGCGGGCGGTGGTTGTTAGGTGGCGGTTGGTTGCGGGCGGCCGTGCGGGTGGCGCGTTTGCGAGCGGCGGTTGCGGGCGGCGGTCCTGTGGGGCGGCATTTTCGGGCGGGGTTGTGGGCGGTGGTTGTTACGTTGCGGTTGCGGGCCGGCGGTGCGGGCCGGCGTTTGGGGCGGCGGGTTGCGGGCGGCCGGTTGCGGGGCGCCGGTTTGCGGGCGGCGTTTTGCGGGCCGGCCGTTTAGGCCGGGTGGCGGTTTGCGAGCGGCATTTTGGCGGGCCGGCGGGTTGTGGGCGGTGGTTGTAGGGTTGGCGGTTGCGGGCGGCGTTTTTGGGGTTTGCCACAACCACGCCCGCAAACCGCCGCTCGCAAACGCTGTCCCACAAACTCGCCCAAAAACGCCGCCCCCCCAAACGCCGCCCGCAAATGCCCTCGCAACCGCCGCCCCGCCAAACCCACCGCCGCAACCGCCGCCCCGCAACCGCAACCCATACAACCACCGGCCCGCAACGCCGCCCGCAAATGGGCCGCCCGCACAACCGGCGCTTGCAACCGCCGCACGCAACCGCCGCATCGAAACCGCCCGCCCTCAAACCGCCGCTCGCCAACCGCCATTCGCAAACGCCCGCCCACAAATGCCGCCCGCAAACCACCGCCCAAAAAGCCCGCCCCCCAAAACGCCCCGCCCCGGCAAATGCCGCCGCAACGCCGCCAGCAAAACCCCCCACCGCCCGCCAACCGCCAACGCCAAAAACCGCCAACGCCGCCCACCAACGCCACCTACAACCACCGCCCGCAACCAACGCCCGCAAATGCCGCCCGCAAACCGCCGCCCTCAACCGCCGCCCGCAACCGCCACCTACAACCACCGCCCGCAACCGCCGCCCGCAAATGCCGCCCGCGACCCGCCGTCCGCAAACCGGCCGCCCGCCAACCGGCCGCCCGCCAGAACCGCCCACCTACAACATCGCCCGCAAACCGCCGCCCACAAATGCCGCCCCGCAAACCGCCGCCCGAACCGCCCGCCCGCAATCGCGCTCGCAAACACGCGCCCCACAAACCGCCCGCCCGCCAAACTCCGCCCACAAAAAACCGCCCCCAAACGCCGCCCGCAAATACCGCCCGCAAAGCCGCCCAAAAACGCCGCCCACACCTTTCCGCCCGCTTAGCGCTACCTGCCAAATTATAACGGTATGTGTCAGTATGGTGTATGTGTTGCGTAAAAGATGTTTGGTAATGTGTGGGTATGTGTTTTAGGTGATAAAGATGGGGCATGGTTTGTGTAGTAGTGTGGGTTTATGTGGGATATATTGGGGTGTTTCAAGAGTGGTGTGGGTGTGAGTATGATTGGATGTTGTTGGTGGATGTGGTTGTGGATGTGGATGTGGTGTGGATGTGGTTGTGGATGGGGTTGTTGGATGTGGTTTGTGGATGTGGATGTGGTTGCTGATGTGGTTTTGATGTGGTTGTTGGATGTCGGTTGTGGATGTTGGTGTGGATGTGTTGTGGGATGTGGTTGTGGGATGTGGTTGTGGATGGTGGTGATGTGGTCTGTGGTTTGGATGTGGTGTATGGATGTGGTTGTGGGATGTGAGTTGTGGATGTGTTTGTGATGTGGCGTGTGTGGATTGGTTCGTGGATGTGGTTTGTGGATGGTGGTTGTGGATGGTTGTGGATGGGTTGTGGAGTGGGGTTGTGATGTGGTTTGTGGATTGGTTGTGATGTGGTTGTGGATGTGGTTTGGATGTGGTTGTGGATGTGGTTGTGAATTGTGGTTGTGGATGTGCGTTGTGGATGTGGTTGGTGGATGTGGTTGTGGATTGTTTGGTCTGTGGTTGTTGGATGTGGTTTGTGGTTGGGTTGGTTGTGGGGAATGTGGTTGTGGATGTTGGTTTTTGTGGATTGCGGTTGTGGATGCGGTTGTGGATGCGGTTATGTGGATGCGGGTTTGGATGCGCGTTGTGGATGCGGTTGTGGGATGCGGTTGTGGATGCGGTTGTGGATGTGGTTGGGATGTAGGTTGTGGATGTGGATGTGGTGGTGGATGGGATGTATTGTTGGATGTGGGTTGTGGATGTGGGTTGGGTGGATGTGGTTGTGGATGTGGTTGGTTGGATGTGGTTGTGGATGTTGGTTGTGGCATGGTGGTTTGGCTGGCATGTGGTTGTGGATGTGGTTGTGGGATGTGGTTGTGGATGTGGTTGTTGGATGTGCGTTGTGGATGTTGGTGTGGATGTGGATGTGGATGTGGTTGTGATGTGGTTGTGGATGTGGTTGTGGATGTAGGATGTGGTTGTGGGATGTGGTTGTGGATGTGGTTGTGGATTGTGGTTGTGGAGTGGCTGTTGGGATGTGGATTGTGTGTTGTGGGATGTGGTTGTGGATGTGGATGTGGTTGTGGTTCGTGGATGTGGTTGTGGATGGGTTGTGGATTGGTTGTGGAGTGGTTGTGGATGTGGGTTAGTAGGATGTTTGTGGATTGGGTTTGTGGATGTGGTTGTGGCATGTGGTTGTGGTTATGTGCGTTTGTGGATGTGGTTGTGGATGGGTTGTGTATGTGGTTGTGGATGTGGTTGTGTTTGATGTGTTGTTGATGTGTTGTGGTTGTGGATGTGGCTGTGGAGTGGTTGTGGATGTGGGTGTGGTGTGGATGTGGTGTGGATGTAAGTGTGGATGTGGTGTGGATGTGGTTGTGGATGTGGGTTTGGATGTGGGTGTGGATGTGGGTGTGGGTGTGAATGTGGGTGTGGATGTGGATGTGGATGTGGATGTGGTTGTGGATGTGTTGTGGGATGTTGGTTGTGGATTGGTTTTGGATGTGGTTGGGAATGTGGTTGTGGAATGTGGTTGTGGATGTGGTTGTGGATGTGGTTGTGGATGTGGTTGTGGATGTGGTTGTGGATGTGGTTTTATAGTATAGGATGAGGTTACTGGCTATTGTATTCCATTGAATTTGGATTAAGGCAAAATAATACAACATGAAATGCGTATACAATTTAATTTAAATTGAAACCAAAACTAGTTCGCCAAATGAATACGTAACTTATAAATGAATTAGATATGACAAATTTAGAAACAATTCCAGTTCAGATTGCAGCTCAACTTGCTTTGAACTACATAACAAGACCGCTTCTTTGCATAAGTCATTTGAAGGGCATCATTTTAACAATCATGGGTAATAACCTTTGAAACCAATCGCTACTGCAACCTGGTATAACTCCTTACATATTATTACTTTGATCGTATAAGCTAGTAGCAAAATCCTTTACTTAAATTCACAACATTCTGGGTCTCAGATTTTGAGCCTCGGTTGAATGGAACTCAGAAGATAGCGTCAAAGTTACTGTATCAAGAATTAGGGTTTAACCAGATGCTCAAATCGACTTTTAACACGCGCACCGACGGGATGGCGGATATCCGCCCCCCCCCCCACAGGTTTTCAGGACTAGCGGGAAAACGGCGGCGCGTAGCGCCGCCAAATTTTGCATAGCTGTTTGGGCATCAATTACACACAGTGTGTGTAACACATACTTAATTATTTTTTTGACTTCCTAACTTTCAAGGTCAAGTGGTCAGGTCACATTGAATGACCTGACCTCAAGTCACGTTTTTGTAAGTTTGACATCTTGCCAAAGCCACAGTGGTGAACCAAACAGTTTAAAACTCACAGTGTGTGATAAGGCCTCGGTATCTAAAGTTTGTATATCTCGGTATTTTGATATTGGTGACCTGAGGTCATGTCAGTTTTTGTGACCTCCCATTATAAGGCTATTGGAGAAAATTGAAATGCGCACCAATCGAACAAAAACTGGCTAAATGTGGTCAGTTTTCATACTTATCACTATTTTGAAGTTAAGCAGAATGATACATTTTTTATTCTTCCGTGACATCTCTAAGGTCAAATCCAATGTGCCACAGGTCATATGCTTTTTTTGTACAATAACTCATCTTCTAGGTGACGTAGAGTGCTTTGGTTGTCACCATTATGTTTCTTTTGTCGACCTCCATCAATTGACATAAAATTCGACTTGACCTTGACATGACCTCAGGTCAGGTCAGGTGAAATTTTTTAGTTTGACCTAGATCATACGATAGATGATTCAGTGAGCCGTGATGTGAGAAACACGATAGTGGCAAAATCGCTGCACAATCTTTTGTTCTTACAAAGTTATTAGCAAATTGTCAAGTAAAATTCAACATTTTGACATTTGCTGACCTCTGGAGCCTTAACTATTGACCCTATCACAAAGCTGAGGAAAAATTCGCGAAAGAGTGTTTCAAGCGCATTGCATTGCTTTTTCGGATTGCTCCTAGTTATGTTAGTTACTGAGCTAGCTCTGATGATATGAAGCAATCATAAATTTACTCGAAATATAGGCAAATTTGACCTGTTTTGACCTCTGGTGACCACAATATTGACCTGATAAAAAATAGTCCCAGTAGTTTCTCTAGTACTCGTCACGGCCCACCTCACGCCGTTTTCCGCTTCTCGCTACGTTGCGTAGTTTTTTTAGATCTCTGGGGGGGGGCGGTTATCCGCCCCCCGTCGGTTCGAAGTTGGCTCAGACCCCCGTCGGTGCGCGGGTTAACAGCAGGGTTTCTTTACCGACAGTTTTTACCGGCGTGTATTCACTATGCACAGTGAATTTGTGTACTTCTTGCTCTGAGAATAGTCTACTACTCGGAGCTGACTCATCCTTTGGCAAGCTTACGACTCCACTCCTGTACTTACCTGGGTAATAGAGCTGTCCTTACACCACGTCTACCGCCGGTTACGGCCGCCGGCGGTAGACTGATCCTGGGCGGACCAGTCCTCGAGTTAGGAGTGACGTCAGCAATTCGAAGCAGCCGGCGGGGCGAACCGTTCCCAGCCGGTGAGACGAGGGTCATTTCTCGTTCTCCCTTTAATCTAACTTAAAATACTCACCTTCCTCTGCCATTGGTACTAATTTAAGATCCTAAATTTCCTACAAACCTTCAAAGGGGTTGTTATGAAGTTTTCGGTTGGTCAGTGATATTCGAGTCGACCTCCGCGGCCTTATTAGGGGTGTACTATAAAATGGACTTTTTTTTCGAAAATGGAAAAAAAGACTGTCAGAACCTGTTCCATGGACCTTAAAAAGAGGCGTGGTATATCGATTTTGGTTCTCCTTTTCAAAAAACCCCCTACCACCTCGAAAAAACAAAACCCTGTAAAAATGCATTAATAGCAATGGCAGGATGCCACAAAGTGGGTCGTTCGTCCCTTTTTATTCTCAATAACTTCCGAGAGGACTTCAGTGACATATTGGTAGGCTAGTAGAACATTCATTGGGCATTTTCCACCAGAAAAATTCAGAGTCCAGGTCAGGTCGACGGAGTTTGACGCACAAGTAAAAGTGGGCGCAACGTTTTTTTTAGTGATGGATTGCCTCGTGCTACTTAACTCATTATTATCATCACTGGCGTAGAAATGATCATACCGGTTATCAAGTGGTGGAATACAGAGGGGGATACATTCCCCACCCCTTTGAGGCCTCGAAGGTGCCCATAGCCCAAGGGGGGCTATGCCATCGAAGTAATTCTTAACGAATTTCAACCGTTTCAAAACCAACTCGCAAGGGCATTTTGTCCACTCTGACCTTCCAGAGGACTATTCTGGCCTACAGAGAGCCCACTCTGGTCCTCCGAGGGCCCACGTCGGCCTCAGAGGGCCACTCTGATCACCAGAAGGCCCATTCTGACTTGAAGAGGGCCATTCTGGTTTGTAGAGGCCCATTTCAGCATGATAAAAGGTATATTTGAACTAACGCGCGTTCCATTCTAGCATATATTTGTCTTCATTTTCAAAAGGGCCCCCCAAGGCTTGAGGGGTCTATTAAGGCATGAGAGGGCCAGCTAAGGCCTTTGGGGCCCACTTTGCCACGTGGCCTCCTTGAGGCTTTTGGGTCCACACCATGAAATCCGTTTCACCCTTCATATGATAGTTTGGTGTCTAGCCGCCAGTAGAGTTCGCCAGCGACAGATTTAACTGAAAAATATGGATTATGGGTCCTCCCCACTGACGATCAGGTGAAACAGGCCCATGCCGTCCCAACAGCTGGAAGGGGGACACACATGTCTTTTTTTGGCCCCCAAAACTTCAAACAATTATCGTAAAAAATGTCTTGCAGCGTCAAAAAATCCAGCTATCTACATTGCAAAAAATTGAAAAAAAACTGTCGCGCCGCTTCGCGGCATGACACAAGTTTTGTTATTGTTTTTATACAATTTTGAAAATGAAGAAAATTTCAATCCATGAAGTGGCATGCCTTTCCTTGGCAGTGGGGGACAAGTGGGGGTGCGTAAATATTAAGATTGTGGTATGAGGGTTAAGTATTGGAGGGGGGTTGGGGGTTTGGCGCAGTGTGGGGTTAATATGGTTAAAAAAAGTATAAAAAAGTGGGTAATGTTGTGGGCAGGGTTAGTTATTAAAATAAATGTATTAAATTGTTGCCCAGAGCCCCGTTTCCCTCCATAAAAATTTTAGGCGGACATGTTTGCTAGTATGCCCTGCCCAGCTCGAAAAAGGGCAACGCAAACACAAAAGACGCGAACATTAGCACCCGGAACCTGCTCAGTGGTGTCAAGCTTGCTGGACAGAAGATCTACTTAATAGCGGGAACCAGGCCAGGACCCCCATCTCCATCCCTGAGCCATCTCCCCAAGCTCCTGTCCAGATACACAGGGACCATTTATGCGCGTAAAAAGTCGTAAGCGCCCTCCGCTGCTTTCAAATTATTTTACACTGTTTACCAGCATGGCGGCATCCGGGGGGCATTTAGAGCCGTGCCCAGACATAAAGTGGGCCTGTTTGCCCCCCCCCAACGTCAAGCCACCCCCCCCCCCCCCCCCCCCCCCCCCCCCCCCCTACAAGAAAAAGCAATCGGTTATCATGTATAATGGTTTGCCTTTGGAGAAAACCTGTACAAGTTAACATTGATCAGGAAAAATAACAATTTAGTCAAAATGTTTTGCAGCATCTAGTTTGTTTTACTGCCAATCCGCAGTAAAACAAAACTAGAAAATTTCACGTCGCTTGTGGCAAGTTTCGAATTGCTTTATACAAATTTGTCTTAGCCACTTATCCTCTACATGTCCGGAGGCCCACCGTCTATATTTCTGGGTTTTGTCAGGCAAACCCGCAAAAATTTCGCCCCGCTTCGCGGCGCTAAATAATTTCAGTAGGTATACCTACTATTACATGAAAATTCACATTGAAATGCTGCAAATAAGCTTTTTTTCTTCATTTCAGCTGACCCCCACTTAAAAACTTCGGCTACACCTCCGCGAGTTGGTTTGAGATAAACGTTATTACTACTTACATGTGTATATTCCGTAGCATGTATGCTGCAAAGTATTGTGTTTTTTTAATGCTTTTTAAGCTCTAATACCAAAAAAGGTGATCGGCCCAAGTCCGGGAAAAAAAATATATTTTTGCCAAAAAAGTTGCCCTAAACCGACGGCTGGATCTACCAGTGTCCGTCCCCCCCACTCAAAATTTCGTGGCGACGCCCCTGGTCATTATATCCAACAAATATTGAATAATGTTGATGAAAATTTACCAGGACACGTATAGTTGTTTTCCACTTATCTACTTAAAGTTTCAGAAAGATGCGCATCACGTGTATGAAGTTATTCAAGAAAAACCTCAGGGAGGCATGTCAGGACCCCTCCCCGTAAAGCGAGGATTAACCATTTGTTCCTAGCTATCATAGTTTCCGAGATATTCGGGGGTTTCTGGAGCAGAGCCCTTAAACAGGAAAATCTTACCATTGATGACCACTAATGACCTCAATTTTGACCTGATCTAAGAAAAGACTGATATACTTTAGATAGAGCTTGTCCCGAGCTATCTAATTTTGTTTTTCGCTTGTCGCTACATTGCGTAGTTTTCGAGATCTCACGATGGGGCGGAAATCAACCCCCTGCAGTTTGAGTTCGGCGCGAACCCCCTGCAGTGCGTGGGTTAACCCTCGCCCGGGTAGGGTGGAGGATGGATGTCACCCCTCGGTTTTCCCGGCAAATAACTCACGTAGCTTGTAACTGATCGCAATTAAACTTTAAGTGCCCTACTTTTAAACAATTTGACACATACTATGATAATTTCGAACTTTTGATTTTGTATTACCCGTGACCTATGACCTGTTTCTCAAGGTTATGTCAGGCGAAACTGGCGTCCCGTAGTATCGATCCGTGTTACATGTGCAGTCTCCGAGTGTTTGTTGTTCAGGAGCATATGTTAAGGTGTTTCCAGGTGACAGGTGTGTCTTCTGCTGAGATTATGACCTCGACTGAGCTTTTCTGAGATCAACCGAGGTCACTGACTTCCGGTGACCTCGGATGATTTTGTTGGCTTCTGGCTTCTTTTAGGACAGTTTTTGACGCTTGATTTCAAATATTGGAGCCGTTTGACATAATTGTATGTTGCACTGGGGCCATGCGCTTCCATAGGTCAACCGAGGTCACTTACCTCAGATGACCTGACATGACCTTTTTTGGAAGTTGTTTGTTTGCTTGTTTGTTTATTACGATGATCACCAACAGGTGTAAATACCCACTAACAGGTGAAGTCATAAGATGTAAAAACAATAAATAAACATACACAGCACGTCACCTCAGGTAGGTGAGCGTCACCACTTACTCTTCACGTATGTACATTATGCGATTTACACTCTTTTTTAACTTGCGGCACTGTTTCATGCCACACAATCAGATGTCACGCATTAGCGTCAAGAAAATCATTGCAAGACCTCGAAATTTTCGACAGAATAAACCCGTTATTTGACAGTTTGACTCGGGCATACGTCATTTATTAAACAAAATCCTGGTGCGAAGCAGCCGGTGTTGCACAGCAGCGGGAATGTAGACACAGGAATGGGCGAGTCGATGATCGTGACGCATGGACATTACGAATATGAATCATGATGTCTTAGCTTGCTTTGTTCGGGCTGCTAGATGTGCCCACCCAAAAAAATTCCATGAGTCCTCGTTACTGGGGAGTTTGGGCCTGTTACTCGGCATCGAGCACACATCCACATCATAACTTATGCTTAATCGCGCTCATTCCGCTTCATGTGCACCTCAGCCGCTCCACCCATCACCACGCTACAAAAACTTCGAATAGAATCTCACATTTGCACAGTTATTGTTGGATCTATATGGATTATTTCTACTCTCTTTTTTGATAAATGATCGGCCATGCTTGCCAGTTTACAATGACCTCATCAATAGACCTAATGCCCTGTTGGCCTTGCGCACTGTGGCGTCTACATGGTCACCGAAAGTAAGCTTATCGTCAAGAAGGACACCCAGATCTCGCATTACAGTCACTCTTTCGAGTTGCACTCCACCTATGGTATATGTGCCGGTGCCGGTGAGTGCACGTCTCAGCGTCAGAGTCAGCACCTTACATTTACTCGGGAGTTTGTTAAGGTTTGTTGGCAGTTTGTTAAGTCATTTCGTGACGAGATTTCATATTTGGCATGTATAAAGCATACAAAGATGTTCCTTTAGCATTTTGACTCGATCAGTCACAGTGTTCAATTTTCACACATTAGCGATTGGTGACATTTTGGTCATTGACATGACCTCAGAGGTCACATATTTAGCTAGGACCTTTAAATTGTATGTCAATGGATTACTCTT